>VXAL01017321.1:307034-332954 GCA_013399475.1 Chauna torquata
AATTAAAACTAATTATGTTTAAATGTTAAAGAAGAGCCAATATAAATTCTAAAAACAATACCTACAATGTCTTTAAAAAATGGGTAATATAGGAGGGAGATTTCCTTCTGGAGGAACTGGTATCTAAGTGAGGTACTTTATTTAATTAAATTAGAATATCATCTTTCCATTAGTGGATGAAAAAAAATGATCAAAATATTACGTAGAAGACTTTTAAGAATGCATATCAAAAGAAAATGATGGTGCAGTGGTGGTATACCAGTCTTTATAGTTCTTTAATCATTTGTTAATGTCTTGTACTCTAAGCAAATTAGAATGATTTGGATCAAAGTAAACTGTTTTCTGAATATCATTCCCTCTCCTAAAAATGGATCCACTTATGTTGCCAATAACATGGGTGACTATCTCAAAAACCAGTCAAGGTCTCAAGTATAAATTTGTCTAAGTAATAAAAAGAAATAGGCTTAGAATTTCATGAGACTGAAGATACTACACTCCTTTAAAAGTATGATGAAAAGTAGGATTTTTCACTTCTAGGGTGAAAAATTCTGAAACCACCTGTTCTACCTTGCTTTAGGTTTATGAAACAGCATTAAGAATTAACTCCTGACAAAACACCTGATCTGTAATAAATATGAACTACTGTGATTTGACATTCTTCCACTTACCAGTACTTTGTCTGACAGTAGCTGAATGTAATTTTTTGAAAGTCAGGGGATATGCATTCCAGATGATGGCAATCAGGTCTCGGATGTCCTTGTCACCCCTCTTCAGCTAGTGATTTTTACATTATTGTAGTTTTCTAAGGTTATTTTATTGATACTGTTACAACTTTTAAAAAGAATGTCTCCTGTCTGCTGCTATAACTGTCTATTTACTTACCTGTATCTTTTAGCTCAGGAAATGACTTCACCTATTCACTCAGTTGAACAAATCTTTAACAGGGTCACTAAATAAATTGGGCTATTAAGCAACTGTCATACTGTAACAAATTGCTTTTGTAAAATGCAAAGTTTCTAAAGCCCTAGTTTGGCTAGAATTCTTTTATACAAAATTATGTATCATGATTAAACTACCAGCAGTGTAAAGTAAAGCTTAAATATTGTGGGAGATGGAGAAAATATGCCTGGATTTTTCTTAAGGGACTGAAATAATTTTAAAACCTTTTTTCAGCTTTCAGTGGGAAAAGGGTCAAGGGGTGAGCCAGTTGGTTAATGATGCATGCTAGAAGGATGAAGTCCTTTGCATACTAAAAGTACAGTATTGTAAAAGAACTGTCATGTTACTTTTTGCTAATGGACAAATTTTTCTTTCTTTTTTTTTTTTTTTTGGGGGANTTTTTTTTTTGGTGTAGTTGAAATCTGAGGCTAGTTGCTAAATACTTTATACCCTAACAAAATTTAAAACATTTTCGTTTTATTCACTGGTTTTAGTCCTGCAGCATAATTTTATAAGGCACTGACTTTTATTTTGTATAGGGTTTTTGAGATAGTATTCCAAATTATATATTTTACTTTTAGTGCAGCTGAAATAATCGTAAGTTTTCAATTAAACCATTATCAGAAACTGCAACTTCATTTTAAAAAAAGAAAGGAGACAGGGAAGTACAAAATATAACTGATTGGTATGTAAAGCATTATAGGATTATTTCTTGGCTGTAATACATTGGGGAGTGTGGGAAAGTCGTCAGTTGTTGTAAATGGTGGAAATGATTTGCTGTGTAACTATGTAAATGTTAATTGGGACTACAGTCCCTTATTTTGTATATTGGAGCAAAAAACTTCTATTAAATAAAGTATGTTCTCTAAAGGTAAGTACTGCATCCTTTGCAGAGCCCTAATGGTCAGTCTGCTGTCTTTTGTGCTTTTCAGTGTTTTCAAACCTAAAAAATATCTAGAGCTTCCTGTATTAAGTTAACTGCCCTGAGCCATGGAGGGAGAAGTATGTTTAAATATGGTGCATTTTATATCTACAGCTGTTATTACAAAAATAGTTCGGCAGTCATGTTTTTGGTGGTGTACTTCTCTAGAATTATTTTTTAAGTCTGTTGTTGATTTCCAAGGTAGAGCGGAGGGAGTGTTTTGAAATATTGTTCTTTCTTGACTTCCAATTCCTCTAAAAATCTGTACCTTGCTATAAAATATGCATCCGAATTACCTAAGGGATTTCTTCAATTGCTGCTTTGTGGGAGAGGAAACAGAAGGAAAGAAAAATAGGAGCATTTACAGCACTAGCATAAGAAAGAGACTGACCAAAGAACTAGAGTCCAGCATCAAAAGAACAAGATGCAGCTGCTTACAGTATCCATGTGTGATTTGGTAACAAGTCATTCTTCACTTGGAGTATATGCTACTGGTTGTAGTGAATATATGTACTTTTTACAAACAGACCATACCCAGCCATATTTGTAGTTGTGATGACCACATCCGTGGCCTTTCACTGTATGAAAATTGTGACTTTTAGGTGTTCAGGTACATGTATGAATGATTAAATCGAGTTGTGTTGTGAGAAGTTAATCATAAATCAGGTCTAGGTGACGTTCAGGTGTTAGCACATAGAGATTTGATGCCATTTCAGATCTACTGCCATACCTTTAGACATCTGCATAGGACCGGCAGATAAAGCAGAAGATCTGCAACTTTCTGGAGCGGCAGCTTAAATCTGGACAGGACATCCTGGCTTGTTCCTTGTGTTTTTATCTCAGGTTTTCCACAAGCACTATTGCATATGCCCTACTTGGTGCATATACAGATGAAAGTTTCTATTGCTTTGTTACTTTTTTGAGGCCTCTAGTTACTTTTGTAATTCCCATATTAAAATGAAAAGAACTTCATCTTGTGCTATTTGATCCAGTCTCTCAGCTGTAGGTTCAAGATGATCAGTATAGACTTACTATTAAGCTCATCCTTGCAACTTTTTAAAAAGAAATTTTGATATGTGAAATCTTCAGTCTTCATTTAACAGAAGTTACTTAATTTCTTCTTACCTTTTTGCAGAGAAATTTCCAATTGCCCTTACAAGAAACATCTTGTTGTGTACTGTCGTAAACAGATCCTCATAACTTTCTTCATAACTGTTCATTCAAAATCAGTAGTTGTCTCAGCATAGTATACCTCCACGACATGGGTTATAAAAGAACAAGGATGAATTCTTTTATGCACAAAGCTTTGTCTACTTAAATGTATGAAGAGGTGACATTCTTTTTCTGTTTAACTCCTGACTGTTCAATGACAAAATTCAGCTTGGGCTGAAAGGCTGGCAGTAGGAACTTAATAGTTATTCAAAATGCATCAACAACTGAGGATACTAAAAAGTTGTTTTGTTTTGTTTTGTTTTCCTCTGTTTGGGGGTTTGTTGTTTGTTTTGGTTTTGGTTTTGTTGCCTGAGAGCAGTTAGTTAAAACTAGTCATCCCTTTAGATGTATTACTAGGTTACATAAGCAGTACATGTGTCTTTCGGTTACCTTTACCTGTAAGAGGAGAAAACTTGGTTTCAGTACATGTTAATAATCTGTGGGTTGCAGCATTAATTGCAGATACTTAAGTGACTTTTTTCTAAAAGTTTAAGTAATCCAGATGTGGTTTATTTGCTGTCATAGATTGGCTTTACAGTCTAAGTTGTCCACTCCCCCCGCTCCCCAGCATGTTTCTCTGGGTTGATCTTAAGATTGTATGTCTTAGATATTCAGTCTTTGCTTGCCCTCTTGGTAATACATTGTGCACGTTTTATGGTTTCTGTCTTGTAAGGCTTCAAAGTCCTCTAACCTCTCACAGTATAATGCAAGATGTATAATACATGAGTCTGTTTACATGCAAGCCTCCAAGTACTCAATTATTACCAAAATTAATATTCTACATAATTTGCATTCAAGGGCTGTTCATTTTGCAGCAGCTTTGCTACTGATTGATTGTTATAACTGAACTCTGCAGGTCAACTACCATGCAAACAAACAGTGGCTTCATCTTTTTAATACAGAGATCTCTGAAATCCGTTGTTTCCAGTTTTAATGACGGAGTCTGGTGAGGCAGAAATAGACTTTGTTTGGTCTATATTCAAAAAACAAAAAAAAACCATCTGCAAAATTGTCTGCCTCTTCCTTTTTTTTTTTTTTTTAGTGAGTTAATTTTTAGGCTAAAGCTCAGAATCTGCTGTTATGGTTGATGAGTTACTTTGGGGAGAGCTTGTGTAAGTATGTGTTGGATATATAAGGAGGATTGTTTGCAGACATCAGCAGCTTTGAAATGAACTGAGGGATATCTTCCAGTTTCTTCCCCAAAGTTCAAATGAATTATATTCTTCCTTTCCCTCTAATGGCTTGTGGTTGCTGCCTGCGTAAGAGATTTTAAGGGCTCAGAAAAGGGCAGAGGTACTGTCTCTCCCTAGCTCTTTGTATAGAACTCGTGTTGGCAGCTTTAGGGAGCTTTAATTACAGAAGGATCATCAGTCGTGTCCTTGATCTGCATTCCACAGGCTATGTAATTCAGGAGAGAGGATGCATAGCAGAGATCTTACAGAGAAAACGGAGAAGTAACTTTGCAATTACTTTAGTAAAATACTAGATATAAAAGCAACATTTCCTAAAAGATAAAATATTAAATTTAATGCAGATCTCTGGTGTTGGGAGAATTTAGGGTGTATTCAAAACATCCTGCCATAATGTAGGCATTTTTTGCTTATTAAAGAGTCATGCCTTTATGTGTGTGTTTAATTTGTTATTTAAGTCTGTATTCAAAATTTTCTATCTGTACACACATTTATTAGGTTGATATGACTACGTTACTTAGTGCTCTTCCAGAAACAATTTATGTGTATATGTGAGTTGAATGGAGTATAATCTTGAAACAGTCTGATCCAGAAAGCGTTTTCAGCTTTCAGTAGGAGTCCTTTTCATTTTTGTATTTTCTGTTACTGACTGTAAGTTAGAAAAAACAAAACTGAGGATCTCCAAATACTTTACTATCATGCTATATTATTAAGTGATTCCATATCCATGGATGCCTAAAAGTCTCACTGCTGTCAAGTATTGGCTGTTCAGAATCTGAATGTCATCACATCATAACGCGAGCATGTATCAGCTGCTTTGAGCTGTGATCATTACATTATTTCAACTCTATTTTGCTAAATGTTGCTTTATTTTAATGGCTGTTTTAATCAGCTGTTATGAGATGTGCTAATGGCATTCAGCTCGAGTTACATACTTTCATGTGTGCACATTTATTTGTGTTTCTAGAAACTTATTATCCTAATATTTTGTCAGTCTTCTCTCTGCATGTCAAGGAAGACTGCTGATGTGCATCTATAGGCAATGTCTGCTAAATTAGTGAACTGTATTTCAGAGATGAGATCAATATGTAAGATTTTTTGCATTGAAAAGAGCTGGAGCTTTTTTGTCTTCTAATCCCCGTGCCTCTCTGGTGAAAGTTCTCCTCCTCAACAGCAAAAATGCTTTTTGGAGTCATGGGATTGAACAAATGCAACAACCATGATGTACCCCTTTCTTCCTGTTTTTAAAGACTCTGGAAGCCATTCTGTGTGTCTTCCTAACATTGGTACAGAACGTGAAACATATTTGAAAAGTGAAATACTTGTTTTTTAGAAGATACCTTCAGATTATTTTTGAGATTGCTTGAGTTCAGTGTGGTAGCATGGCAATATTACCTCAGAGATCTATGAGAATGAGCAACAGCTCCATTAGGAGCTAGATACCAAGGAAATAGCACTGCATTTGGTAATCCCTGTGTATTTTAATAGGACCCAAATTTTACTAAGGAATATCTCCATCCATGATATTTGCAGAGCAGCCACCTTCAGTTGTGAAGTAGAACCTTCAGTGAATATCTGGAGAAAAACTGCATTCAGCAGGACAGTACTTGCTATATGTATGCAAGGCTTTGAGATTAGCCGCTGCTCCTTTGCATTCCCTTTTTTTTGGACCACAGGAAGACCATGTTGAAGACACAATTTTGATATTCAGTCTTTTTTTTTTTTGGTTTAAGATTCTGGTAAGTTTTTCTGAATTGCAAAGTATTAGGGGGAGGGACCCCAGCCTAAGACCATGAGCTGTTTTCCACACATGTATATCAGAACAGCAATTAGCCTTCTTTCTTCTATTATACTACATACAGAAAAATTCATAATTCACCAGAGGAGAAATAAGACAAAAATGACTATAGTTTCTAAGCTGTCTTTTGTCTTTCTGCATTATGGGATTGTGTACAAAGTAATATATATTTAGGGAAAAAAGGTTAAAAAAAGAACATCATTTAAAAAAATTACAATACATGATAATTTTGTGCTTCAGTGAGTAATAGTAATTGTTAAAGAATATAAAGCAGCAAAACACTGCTTTGGGCTAAATTTGGTAACTTTTAAAAGTAAAACTAACTAGGATAGTGTAAGCTTATTAAGGATTAGAGTGAGATGAAAAAAGCCCCAGACTTGAAATCTGAAAACAATGAGCATCCTGCCAGACTGGGAGGGGGAAAAGAAAAGAAAAAAGCTGTTTGTGCAGGCTGATACTCCATAACATACTGCCTCCTATCAGCCTGCACTGTGGGCCTGCAAGCCCAAAAAATGGCATCTCCTAGTGTTTATGCTGTGTGTCAGATATATCCGAACACATAGAATCACAGAATCATAGGGTGGCTTGGGTTGGAAGGGACCTTAAAGACCACCCAGTTCCAGCCCCCTGCTGTGGGCAGGGACACCTCCTAATAGATCAGGCTGCCCAAAGCCCCGTCCAGCCTGGCCTTGGGCGCTTCTAGGGATGGGGCATCCACAGCTTCTCTGGGCAACCTGTTCCAGTGCCTCACCACCCTCATCGTGAAGAATTTCTTCCTAACATCTAATCTAAATCTCCCCTCTTTTAGTTTAAAGCTGTTACCCCTTGTCCTATCACTACACTCCCTGACAAAGAGTCCCTCCTCAGCTTTCTTGTAGGCCCCCTTTAAGTATTGAAAGGCTGCAATGAGGTCTCCCTGGAGCTTTCTCTTCTCCAGGCTGAACAACCTCAACTCTCTCAGGCTCTCTTCACAGGAGAGGTGCTCCAGCCCTCTGATCATCCTCCTGGCATCCTCTGGACTCATTCCAGCAGGTCCATGTCCTTCTTGTGCTGGGGGCCCCAGAGCTGACTGCAGTGCTCCAGGTGGGGTCTCAAGAGGATGGGAGTCGAGGGAGAGAATCACCTCCCTCAATCTGCTGGCCATGCTTCTTTTGATGCAGCCCAGGCTACAACTGGCTTTCTGGGCTGCAAGCGCACATCACCGGCTCATATTCAGTTTTTCATCCACCAGAACCCCCAAGTCCTTCTCCGCAGGGCTGCCCAGTCTGTATTCATGTTTGGGATTGCCCCAACCCAGGTACAGGACCTTGCACTTGGCCTTGTTGAACTTCATGAGGTTCACACAGGGCCACCTCTCAAACCTGCCAAAGACTCTCTGGATGGCACCCCTTCCCTCCAGTGTGTCAACCACACCACGTAGCTTGATGTCGTTGGCAAACTTGCCAAGGCTGCACTCAACCCTGCTGTCCATGTTGCCAACAAAGATGTTAAACAGTGCTGGTCCCAATACTGAGCCCTGACGGACACTATTCATCACTGGTCTCCGCCTGGACATCGAGCTGTTGACTGCAACTGTTTTAGTACGACCATCCAGCCAATTCCTTATCCGCTGAGTGGTCCATCCATCAGATTCTTGTCCCTCCAATTTGGATGCAGGGATGACATGCAGGACAGCATCAAATGCTTTGCACAAGTCAGGTAGATGACATCAGTTGCTCTTCCCTCATCCACCAATGTTGCAACCCTGTTGTAGAAGGCTGCCAAATATGTCAGACACGACTTGCCCTTAGTGAAGCTATGTTGGCTGTCACCGATCACCTCCCTATGCTCTGTGTACCTTAGCATAGTTTGCAGGAGGATCTGCTCCATGATCTTGCCCATCACAGAGGTGAGACTGACTGGCCCGTAGTTCTCCAGGCCTTCCTTTTTTCCCATTTTTAAAAATGGGGGTCATATTTCCCCTTTTTGAGTCACCGGAAGTGTCACCGCAGAGTCCTGGATAATCCAGTCCTGCTTCAGTGTTTCCCTTCAAGAAAATGTGTGTGTTTCAGAGAGCTGTCAAAAATCTTCTGTGGAGGACTGCTGCCTGTAGTCTAACATTGCAATGACTGTTGAATTTGGCACTGTGCCCATACATGAAATGCACATAAAAAATCTATCTTACAAAGCAATTCTCACAACGTTAGCAGTGAGACTGGGTAAAATGCTACATAAACTGGTTGCTTGCTCTTCTGCTTGTATGCAACAGGCACGGCTGCTTTTAGGACTTCAGTATATCCTTGCTGTTTTTTATATTCAAGTCATCCTTATTGCGACATGCTCAATTTGGTGGTTTCTAACTGAGGGGCATTTAGAGTCTGCTTATGAAGATAATTTCATTAAACCATGATCTGACTTTGCATTGCTGGCAGTGCATAGATAGAAAAGACTTTCTGATGTTTCATGGCTATTTACTTAAGTGCCAAGAGCAGCACTGCATTTTCTGTTTAGTTCCCTCAACGGCTGGCTAAGACTGTAGGGGTCAACATGCAGAGAGACTAGAAAAATCCAACTAATCATTAAATTTAATAGGAGTTGTGTATTTTATATACCTTTGTTGATACGGAACACAGTATAATGCAAAAGCTGCAGAAGCAAGGAGTACTGAAAGTTTGTGTTCTTGAATATCCGAGAGAGCAAACCTCTCAAATGCTCCATAAAAGCACATGGACCTTCAAGAAACAACAGCCCTCCCTGTGCATCGTCCTCAAGATGCTGATTCAATGCAAATGACTTAACCCTTTCTGGTGAAATGAAAAGTAATGAAGCATTTTTCTCATTCTGCAAGCAAGGTCTGCATGAATTTTGAGGCTGAAGTTCCTTCTCATTTAAAATTAGTTTGAAATTATGTGATTAATAATTTACTGAAGTACTTCTCATAGATTACTAAATTTGGTGAATAATGTTCTAGGTCTACTTATATCAGTGCTGGCTTCCCATTGCTGCTGTTACTTTTTTAATTATAGGAAGGCAGATCTGGAGATTAGAAGTCAGTTTTCACATTAGCATTCTGTTTATTTGGCAGATTGGTCTGTTGTGGATGTTTAGATAATTATATGTAAATCACTGACTCTTGCTAATGGCCAGCTTGAGGGTTATTTTCTACAAATTTGTCAGTTCCTGAATGTTTCTCCTAAAGCATGAGGAGGAATTAAAAAACATTTTGACATACTTGTGCAAATGTAAACTGAATACAGACATGCAAATGCGTAAACTCTGCAGTGTCTAATCATGGCTGTTTTCAAACTGCTACTTTTATACTGGCAAACAGGCTATGTATTTAAAAACAAAAACTTTTGAAATGCAAGTGCCTGAAGCTAGTTGTCTCACTATGAATTAAAATTCTAATTGTCTTCTGAATATTTTTTCAGTGTGAACAGTAAAAACCCCTGAAATGAAAAGGAGCTACATACTGGAAAGGTCATTCTAATGTAGGTGCCTAACACAAATTTAGAAGTGTAACTTTTTACATAGACTTGACAATTTTGTCTTGATTTATTAATAGAATTTTTCAATAGCTTCACATAAGGTAAAGGATCCATCTCATGGATTGCAATGAAAATGCACAGTTACATACAATTGAAAAGAACTTCTCACATAATTATATCCTAGTTATCTTAAAATCACTGGAGCTAATAATAGCAATGGTCAAAGCTTTAGAAATGTTCTAAGTGTGCCGTAATAACACAGCACATTCAAACCTATGTCAGCACAGGTTTGTGTTTATGGATGATTAATGCTATTCATACAAAAATACCAACATCAACAGCCAGAGCTTTCACATACTAAGTGTGGGAGACAAGTTCTATCTTCTTTAAATAGTCTTTCGAAAACATTTTTGATTCCTTTATAAATTCAAATGAACAATTTTTCAAACTAAAACTGAGTCGAAGAATGCAGTCAAACATAGTTATGATTAGCTCATTCACAGTTCACTAATCGTTTTTTTATTATATACAGAAATTTAAATCTTCAGAACTGAATTGATAGTGCTTGGAGAACTGTGCTGATTCTGTTTTGTTAAACAGTTGACCTCAGGATTTTTGTTTTTGATAAACATACATGGTATTTGAGAAGAAAATTCTGCAACATGCAATAAGCTAAAGTACAAATGATAATTATATAACTATATACACGTAATTCTGTGAAACTGTATATGTCTGATAAAATATTGGCATAAACATTTACGATGATGTTGATTTAATAAAGTGCAATTGTGAGCTATAGAATGGCTGGCTGACTGGAGGGTTTGGTGTTTGGTTCAGTTCAGTAAATTGTTTTCGTTGCCAGATGTAAATACTGGCCTTTCCCTAATGCCTTTCTTGTGCTCTTTACAAAGAGCCCCAAGATTAAAAATGAAACCTCGCGTTCCTGTTGCTGGATTAGAACTGGTAAGCAAAGAGGAATACTGGCCACTGTAGGTAATACGTGTGCTCAGTTCCGCACAGGCTGTGAGACACAGGTTAGTGCTGCCCCATCGTATTCAAGAGCAATCCAAACTGAAACACTATGGTTTTGGAACAGATTTACACAAATTCCCAATTTCATGAAAAGACAGTTGAAGGTTCGCCTCGGGACTTACCTTCAGTTGCTTCCAAGCCACGCAGAGCGGACGGAGCAGGCGGTCACGCTGTAACCTGGGCTCAGGTACGGCTCTGGGTGTCTGTGGGAGGGAGGACATTGCACTCGGCTGCAGAATTTAAACACTGCAGTTAAACCAGTCCTTCCAAGGCCACACCACGGATGGTACGTGCTAAGTAGCTGAGTGTCATCTGGAATTTCACTGATGGCTGATTCTGTATTACAGATTTTTTTTGTTTGCTTTAGAGCGCTGTTGTGAGAAAGAGCAGTTAGGTTCATGTCAGCAATATGTGGTTTTAAAAGCAGGGCTACCCAAGCAGCTTTGAGAGAAGAGGGGTCTAATTCTGTCCAAACACGTTCTCTTTCAGAGTCTAAAATGAAACGTAGCCATTTGCACGGGCAAGCAATGGAACTGCAGGAGGGAGCTTTGAAGGAGCTCCAGCTTGTTGAGCATGCAGTGGGCCACCTACCAAGCGGCACTCGTCACAGTAAAAATAACACCCCCGGCGCCCTGAGCCCTGCGCTAGCTTACAGCACGGTGCAGGCTCAGATCCAACATCCTGCTCCTCATCTTCCGAGCTCCAATGGAATGGGCACACACTTCATACGCTTCTCAAAGCCGATCTTCCTCTCCCTGATTAGAGCCTAGAGTAAAGGAGATAACCAACCTGTCGGTGGCCAGGGTAAAAGCCTCTAGTGGCTACGGCGCTTCTGCAGGGGGTCAGCTCCTGCTATATTTGTGCAGTCGTGTCTTCAAAGCTACAGCTGGGTAGGAATTTTACAGCAGAGAGAATTTTGTCAGAAATCAATGATTTGTGAAAACTAAAATGCTTTGTGGGAACGTCGTTCACCAATTTCTGGTGAAACAGCTGCAGAGCTAAGAGCACAACCTGTTTACTTGCCTGCCAGCCCATCTGACAGGTTTATGGGGTGCCCAGATTTTAGGACTCTGGCATAGCTTTGCTATGTGAACTCTTTGGTGGTAGGAGATCCCAACCAATGGAGCCCTTAGTCCATCATGCTATTGGGTAGTCACGAGGGTTTAAGACCACGTAATTATCTTGAGGCTGCTGTGGTGGTTTAAGGCGTTCACAAGCTACAGTGGCTTCACTCTAAGTATTTGAACGTTATTGCATTGGAGGCTGGATTAAGATAGACTTCCTCCTATTGCTACCCTTTGCACACTTGACTTTGCAAACTTGATAATATTTATTGTTTTTTTTTGTAGCTTTCTGAACTTTAATAAAAGCCAATGGGGAGGAGCAGAGATGTTCTCTTGTGTTCATCTTTTATCAGTCCCTAGAAGGACTGGAAACTTTGGATCTGTGTAAAAGAACCAGGCATTTGAGCTAACAGAGCAAGAGATAGGATGGTTATCTTCTCAACAGTTTGGTGTGAAAAGAGATGAGCCATATGATGTCGCGAGTGGGCTTCACAGAGACATTCTGAAGAAAACAGGTGACCTTGGAGCAAGCTTCTGATTCCCCAGGCCAGAGGAGGTTGTTTCCTACTCAACTCTCCTTCATCTCATGCCTGCCCCTTCCCATGGCATGTTTTTTGAATTGCTTTTCTATGCCATCCTCTTGTTTGCTTTTAACTCTGGGGAATTGAACAGTTAATGAATGAGTAGGAACGATTCCATTCCCAAAACTGTGTTCAGACAATGTCTGTGGTCAGAACAGGTTCTCGGGGCTTTGTCCATTTGGGTCTTGAAAACGCCCAAGGCAGAGACTCTACAGCTTCTCTAGGCAACCTGTGCCCCTGCTTGACTGTCCTTGCTGTGGAATTTTCTCTTTGTGAGCCTGAGCTTTTCCCTCCTCAATTCATGACAACAATCTCCTCCTCCCACCATGCACCAGAGAGAATAGCCTGACTTCCATTTTCTATGTTTTAATGCCAAAGTACTCCTATTAATTAATGTGACCTCTTGTGTACCACAGAGCTACAATTTTCACCCAGCTGCTCCTGTGGGGCACCTCTAAGTGGTACGTGACCTTTCATTTAAGGTGCATCTTGCTGGTGTTTCTTACTAGGCTACTTATTTGAACTCACTACCCTTCTCTCTTGCTGCCTTTCCAACATCCACACATCTCATGCTACTTCACACACAGTCAGTCTTCACCACTGATTTCCTCCCCTCCCCTCTGACTCGTCTCTCCTGCCCCATGCTCAGCTTCGCCTCACTCTCCCCTACTCTGGCCCCAATTTCTTAGTGGGTGTGAGTCTCAGGTTTCATACAACCTGCTACCCACCTCCTAACTGTACCTGCTTCTCAGGACAGATCTTTCCACCCACATGGTCCCACTTTCTGCTCCTCTTCCTTCCTCAGCCTTCACTCCTAACAACCCTGACTCTTCCCACCATCCTGCTCTCTTCTTGTTCTCTCTCCCCTTTCCTCTGGTGTTGGTCTGACACTTGTTCCCTCTGCTTCCAAACTAGAAAGTACTTGGCCTCTTCTTGCCCAGGCTCAGCAGCAAGATGCTTGTGTTGCAGGTCCAAGACTAAACCTAGCCCCAGCATTTGGTTTGTGACCTGATTCCTATCTTCAATAGCCACAGGTTCACAGACGAGCTAGTCTGGGTAACGTGGGGTTACTCTGCAGCCAGAGCCTGAGCAAAGTTGCCTGCCAGATTGCATGCTGCCACTTACTCTGTTTTCATACCTGGAAACCCCTCTCCTCTGCAGTGTTTTTATTGTACTACACAAATTTCCTTGCTGTAGCTCCAAGACTTCCTTCCTGTCAGTGGTCTACTCCTCATCTCTATCTGCACTCTGGCTTGGACAGCAATGTCAGTTAATTTCCCTAACAAAGTCATGATACCTTCTCCTTCATCTCCATTTATGCATACTATGAGTGCTCTGCTTAAAAATTAGTCATTTGTAAACCAAATGCATCAGCAAGATCACTTCATCATCTCCTTCCTAAGAAAAATTATCCTTGAAACTCACCTGCAAAATGATCCTTAAGTAGGGCCAAGAAATTCAGGGGCATCAGATGTACTTACTGTCTGCTGCTAATAATACCATAACTCTCTCAATTTCTAATTTTAAATTTTCACCTTTCTCATCTGTTTATACCTCCCAGTGAGTTATTGTTTATCCTTAAATTGTAGGGGAACCAGGTTATTACTGTCTGTTTACATAGCATGAGCCCAGGGGAGCTTGGGGCCTACATGCTGCGAAAGGGCGATCATAGCGATCTTTATATATGGAGGATGTTAGACATGCATATAGGAGGCATTTGTGACTGCTGAGCTCATAATTGTTGTTGCGTTCCCCGTTGCAGTGCTGGAAACTACATTTTTTATTTTGTGATGACACCAATTCGATATTATTTTGAATTCCTTTATTTTTCTCCTCCTTTAGTGGTGGTGGTGATTTTCACCTGCTATGGGATTCCTAATCCTCGGCTCCATGCAATGCGTTGCCATTTGTTGTTTTGCCTTGCCTAGCAGGAACATCAGAGTGAGCTGGTACGGCCCAAACATCGATCCAGTTGGACACACTGGTTTTTGATGGAGGAAGGGCTTTATAAACATTGCACTAATTCTTTGCAGAATGAAATGTGTCTGTGATAACAAGTAATGAGAGGAGGTGCAGTTCCAGTGTGTTACTAATTGGGTACTAAAAATCTGAGCACAGTTGTTAGCACATCTCTCTGCAGTGATAATTCAAAACATGATATTCTTCCCCCGACAAATCCACCTTGACGGATAAATAAAGTGACATTTGGTTATAATGATCTAAAGTTATGGCAAACCCCATTCATTTCAAGTTATTATACATCTAAGAACAGTCTCTGGCAAAGTCAAGAGGACTCATTCCAACTACACTGAAACACAAAAATATATAGCTCTCTCCTTCATAAACAGTTACTGAAAATTGCACTTGTTATTTCCCCACAGCCCATGGTAGCAGCATCGTTTCCTCGCCTGGACAGCCTCCAGCCCCAGCCTGTGCTGCGTGCACGCCGCGGCTTGTTGGGGAAATCAGCTCCAGAGCTGTAATTTATCACTCCAGCTGGTGCCTGCGCAGCGTTACTGTAGGGCTGTGCTAATTGCCTGGTATTAATTCAAGCAGAGGCAAGCATGCTGCACTTTCTAATTTGTAGATAGGATGAAGATGTTGGACGTTGGTACTCACTGTAACAGCCTTTTGTTTTGCTCTGGTGGTTGCTGCGCTGGTCAAAATGGATGTCAGCAGCTTGTAGGAGATTTTGATATTTGAGTTTTACTTCCTTTCTATCCCACCTGAGAACAAATACACAAACGTTGGAAAGGTTCTCCAAGCCAGAAGACTTCAACATGCCAAATTTTAGATTTTAAAACTGTAAATGATGGAAACTCAGCCAGCTGGCATTACTGTTGTTGGTCACAGGTTGGATCAAGTGGGAGCTCTGGTGGGGCTGTGCCTGTTCAGCATCCCTTGCCCGTGGCTCCATGCTGTGCTGCTGCCAGACCCGTCCTGGGGAAGTGCAACGTTTCCCAGCTTTGCAAGCCTACAACTAGGGGTGAGCATGTTTGCCTCTTCACCTGAAGTTTCACAGAATCACAGGACGGCTGAGGTTGGAAGGGACCTCTGGAGGTCACCTGGCCCAAACCCTGCTCAAGCAGGGACACCCAGAGCAGGCTGCCCAGGACCATGTCCAGGAAGCCTGTGGACCTCTCCAAGCAGGAGACTCCACAGCCTCTCTGGGCAACCTGTGCCCGTGCTCATTCCCTGTACAAACAGCATCGAGATCAGTGAGCGTGGCAGGTTGGCAGGAAGTGAGTAACCCGGGCATTGGAGGAGCCAAGCGGACAGGCTGCTTTTGCTTTGGACAGGACGGGGTGTGTGGGACCCTGGTGTGATGTGTTGGGTTAGCTGTGCTGGGAAGCCTCTCCTCGCTGTCCTGCCCCATGGTTCCCCTCTATGCAGAGCCACCGTCCTGACCTGTGAGACCAGACCGGCAAAAGCTTTCCCTGAATTTTCTGCCCTACCTGCAGCCCTCACTCCAGTGGCTTTTGAAGCAAACCTGAGCAAGGCGCAGGAGTCTCAAAGGGCATCGTGTTTCTCCTTGCTTCATGACTGTTGGCAGATGGGTGAAGGAGGAGACCCAAATTAACATTTCCACTATTTTTTTTCTTTTAAAGTTTCCAGAGTTTTCATTTTCCTTGAGGTGCTGGGGAGTGAAAACTGTATCTGAGAGCTGAAGATGGAAAAATCAGCTCCCTGCCAAGTGTCAGTAACTTTGCCCCAAGTCCCAGGGATTTCTTCTTCACACCGCTGCTCTCCCAGGCTCTCAAATAGTTCAGATTTTTATTGCAGCACTTCCCCTGGTCCAGAGGGGACTGTGCTTTTGTAGGCTGAATCCCATGTTATTTCCATCCAAGTTTGTATTTTCTGTTTTTAAAAAGATTCTTCTTCCAATAGCTCTATCAAAACACACATCAGTGCTCATTTTTGCTGATTATTTACAGCCCTTCATTACGTTTACACTGGGTCTTTTCTGAGAACCTTCCATTAGGGGCCCTTGAAACTCGGCACAGGGAGGATGGTCATGGGGCAGGGCTCATTAACCGCAGGATGTTTCGGTTCCTGGTATGATATGAAAATATTAACCCTGGTACCAGTGCTAGGGCCGTGGTTCAGGCCAATCTGCCCTGCAGTGCTCCGCTGGTGTGCAACTCTTACAAACATCCTGAACTAGGTGTGCCTTTGGTTTAAGCAAATATCCCAGCAGTTTGAAGCCAACATTACCTCCGAGCCCCCTGTTGTGGACAGTGTCATTGAAATAACAGTCAGCATCTGCATCCATGCGCAATGCCGTGGCCACAGCCTGCACGTCTGCAGGTGATCCTCTAGCCCATTGCATTGCACCTCCTGCTTTGAGGCTAAACGTAGGTATTCGTGTCCCAAAATATTACAGCCGTAATCAAAGGAAAAAGAACCCAGGGGGCAGTTATTTATTTTTAGAGCTGATGATAAACCCATGGAAAGGATTTTGCAGTTGCATCCATGAATATCTTTCCATTTAATATGAATTAATCACCCACTTTTGTACAACTGGCATGTTTGGAGTAGGCAGTGACTTGGACTTCCAGTCATAAATCCTCACTGGCTGTGTTTGAAGATCCCTCCTAGCACAGCTGACATCAGCAGGGCCACACCAGCCCCCCAAGCACGTCTGAGGAACGCCAGCGAGGGACAGACAGACAGACAGACTGTCGGTGTCAATGCTGCGCAGCCGAGATGGGGGACTGGGGCTCCTCATCGCTCTGCAAGCAGCTGAGGACTGTGCACTGCTGTTAGCAGAACTGGCTTTTCCCCTCTTTACCTCTGACAAACGCAACCCATTCTTCTGGCAAACACTTCTAGAAGATCAATAGGCACAGGGAAGGGCCAGGGGAAGGAGGAGAAGTTCTGCAGGCAGCGATAAAACAGTCTGGCCATCAGATGGGCAGGCTGGCATGTCTCAGGTCCTTGCGGTTAACCAACCTTGTAGTTAATTGACAGATGTTTTACAAATTACCAGAATATAAAGATAGATGATTCTGTTATTCAAGGCAGAAATACTACGACGGCAAGAAAAGGCCTCTGGGCTGACATGAGCATTGGTAACACAGACAGCCTTTAACACAGCTGCTAGCTGTGTTTTCCCATGACAGAGCCTCTCTGAGAATCAGCTTGTATTGGAAATGCTAAAAGCTGCTCTCTGCAGCCTTTTCTGGCCTGCACGATGCAGCTGCCTGCTGGGAGGGCAGGACCTGCAGCCCCCCGTGTCTGAGAGCCTCTTCCACGCTCTGCCTGTGCCACCACAGAGCATGTTTTGTTCCACTGGGAGAAGAGAGAGAAGCAGGGACAGATGCCGGGAGTCCAGATTGCAAGTGCCTCGGGCACTCACGGGACCTTTCTGTGAATTACTTCCACTTCACATGAAACGTCCTTATTTCAGGTATATGATGTGAGAGTTTTAATTAAGGAATGAGAGGCCTGGTGCTGCAGCGGCGAGCGCCCACAGGGGAGAGCAGCCCTGGGCAGCCGGGGCCATCGGTGGGTGGGCACATGTTAGGCGTATTTCTGTGGCCCCCTAGAGCCCCCGCTGCTGCCCTGTGCCCACGCCCCAGTAGCCAAGCTTTCATATGGAGGAGGGTGAGCATCTCCTCCCAATGGACAGGGCAGTAGCGGTGTTCCTTTACTGAGCATCAGTGAGAATTTCCCCGAAGAGACGGTCAGATTCAGCCCAGATTCACTAAAGCAGTATGTTTATTTTAAGGCACAGACAAGTAAAAGATTCAGCAGGACCTACAGGAAGGGTTTCAAAAACGTGTTTTAAAATCTGAGTCTGTAGGAGGGAAGATTAAGGCAAAGATATGATATTGCAATGCTCACAGCAGGCTGTCTGGTTGAGTAGGTTAGGTTCAGCACAAATGTAACTTCATTCCTCCCTCTTCTGCCTGCTGTGTTCAGGTACAGGCCAATTTCCATTTAGATACAGTCAAAGAGTGAAAGATTTGCTTTTCAAAGGTCCTACCTCCCTGTACCTCCTGCTGGCCTCAGCAAAGGTCATGAGCTCTTGGGGTGCGTGAAAAATCAGAGCCCTGGTACATACCACACCGAGCCTTTTCTTACAGGCCTGCAAGAGACAGACACCAGATCCGTACGAAGCAAAGGGTTCATCCAATTCAGCAAAGAGTTCGTGGTTATCCTGTACTCTCCTGCTCTTCAGCCAGTTGCAGGTTTCAGAGTGGTCCTAAAAAAAAAACCAAAACCATTTATGCCCTGACCTCCTTGGTGCAGGGGATGCTGGCAAGCCAGAGCATTTGCCAGCTCCCTTCCAGCATGAAGCCTCTTGTTGGAAGGCACTTACTACGAAGAGCAGCCCCTGCTCCTGTCCACCAGAAGAACAGCATGCTCCTGTCCGCCTCCCTTTCCTCCCGTCAGCTCACACAGGATCTTGACCTGCTGGCTGGGATGGCATTAGTGCGGCTGTAAATACTGTAATAATAGTATTTATTACTATGAACCTGTTTCTTGATTAGACCGATCAAGCCAGCAGTCACATTTCATCAGACATATTTTCATGCAACGTATTTTTCCCATCACTACTGCTGTTGGCTGAGACACAGGGACCTGCGATCCAAGCACCAAAGTGCCCCAGCTGTGCCTTCTTCTTGGTCCTGTATCCACCACAGATGCCTTCTGGCACCCAGCTGAGCCAGTACATCAGTGCCATCAGCACTGGGACCCTCTTCAGGGATCTGCAACACTCGAGATACCACCTGCTCAGCTCCTGGGCTGACAATGCAAACAGAAGTTTCATCCCCCACCTCCACCTGCTGCACGTGGTATGGGTACGTATGTGGGTGCATACTGAAGTCAGCCCCTGCCCACGGTTCAGGCAGGGAAGGACCATGAGGCAGCGGCTGGGAGCTGTGGCAGCACCTACGAGCATCCCCCGTGGGCACCCACCCAAGGCCAGCCTGCAGGAGAACTGCTAGGCTGTCAGGAACACACCTTGCGCCTGCAGTCCTAGTGAGAATCTGCATCTTGTTGCGTTTCTCCTCAACAAATTACATGTAGGTGGAACCAATTATAGGTAATGGGCTTCAACTTCCTAAATGCAAAGCACAGGAGGCTAAAATGTGCCCCAGACTGACGTCAGCAGTATTTCAAGTGTGTAGCTGAAGGCAGCATCCCTTTGATATCTATTAGTATGTTCTGCTGATGTCACAGGTAGGTTTTTTTTCTTTCATTTGTTTAGAATTTTTTAAAACTGTATTTTAACTAATGATTTTCATCAGCAGAAAGAGAATTGGCAAAGAGTGGGGGGTGGGGTGGCTCTTTCAAAAATATGGTGCTGTAGAAGATATTGCTTTGAGCTTTTCGGGTTCAGAAATAAGCCCAGAGTTGTATTCTTTGGAGGTGTGAAGCACATCACTCATAACTGGTGGACTTTAATCTATGCCTCTGTCTCCCTGCTCTCAGGGATCCAGGTAATGGTTTTGCTTTCAAAAGCACATCTATTCAATAAGAAATGGTTTCTCAGCAGCTTCAGAAATGCCAGAGCTCGCTCAGAGAGGCGCAGGGAAGTTCACTTCTGCTGCAGGCAGCAGACAGGCAGTAGGGACCCTCATTCTTCCCCCCCAAACACCTCCTCCTTCCTTCCCTGGGGAAGGGAAAACCCCACATCGGCTCTCCCGGGTCTCCAGAGCCCTCCTCCTGCCCACGCTGCTGCCTCCTCCCACCCCACAAACGCTGCCACTGGGACACAAGCAGCGTGGGAGCGCCGTCACCCACCAGAGACACGCGGGGACGGCAGAGCCGTGCCTCACGCAAGCAGGCACGGTTCCCGCAATGCGTGTGAGATGCAGGCTTCCAGCAGCTCTGCTGCATTAAACCAGACAGGAGCGTCTGTGACTTCGCAACAAGCGAATGGAAGATACATGCTTCTCGCTTGCATGGAAAATACTATTAATTCAGACAAGGACAGAATTATTACAGCTAGATTTGCACTTATGCTAAAAGAAAGAAAGGCTCAGTCTTCAAAGATATTTCAGCACCTAAAGATACAGATGATGTGATTGCACACATGTCCATGGGAATGACTTATTGTGGCTTTTACAGGCAAGCACCAGGTGCCTTTCTGTATCTTTAGATGAGCAAAGGTTTCCAAACCTCTGGTACTGAACATATATGTTAATGGAAATGTGGGACTCCTACTGATGTTTTCACTCCATGGGTGAAAAATGGAGAAAAAGAATTAAAAGATTTCTTTGTTTGTTTTCAAAAAAGACCACACTCATTAGCTGCTGTTAACCTTCGGTCATACATTGCATGTGATAACAGAATATTCATAGTAGTGCTTTGTGCTGTGGACTTGGTATAAGGAATACTTCTACCTATGCTGCCTCTTCAGAGAACTTGTGCCCACCAACGAATAAAGTATAATTAGTAATTGGAGCCTTTAATGATGTTATTTGAAGTAGATTTTTCTCTATGGGGGGTTGCAATGTCAGTCCATTCCTTGTATAATTTCCTTGAAACCTCTAACAAGTACTTCTGCCCTCCTGAGAAGACCACTGCTTGAGGAGCTTGGAAATGAGGAGAGAATTTGAGCACACAAGCAATTAGTTGAAGGTACAGCTTATCCCTTCAAAAGCTGGTCCTATTAAACGGCACTCAGATCGCCACACTCAACCCTTACAGGAAACACCACAAGAGATCATTTGAGAAAATTTGTTATGCAGAAACAACATGTATCAAAGCCACTCAGGTAGAAGAACATTCAGGTTACTAAGAAGCTAGCAAGCATCAACTTGAAGGCTGTCTGTGTCAACAACTCTTGGCAGCCCCTGTTCCTCCCAACGTCCCCACATCCCCAGTGTCTCTGCCCTCCTCGCCCCACTGGCCCTATTTACCCAGCTCTCTGGCATTGCCTGCCCTTATCGTCCGAATTCAGGCACTTCGCCTAGCTTCCTCTCCAGGTCCCAGGGCTGTCCTCTTATCCCTGCCTGCAGCCCTGCTGGGACAATTTCCTCCTAGAGAGTTCAGGCATTAGCCTGAGTCAGCTGGGAGAGTCACCAGGTGGCTGGGGAGAAGCTGCTGGCTCAGAGCTCAAGCCCAGCCCTGTGGGATGGTGACTCTGGTCATAAGGGAGGAGCTAGGAGTGGATATGGGGGGGTGAAGCTGTGCACAGAGGTGTTTCTGACCAAAGCAGGCTCGTGGAGGAAGGGGATGAGGGCTACTGACTCCTGACACCTCCCTGCCAAACTGCCTCCCTGTGAGCTGAGGTTTAGAAGCTGGCCAAAGCTGTGCAGCGTTCAAAAGTAGTATGAGTACCCCTGACATGCAAGTCACGTCAGCCAGCAGCCTCAGGGATGCGAAAGTTTCTCCAGAAGCAGGTTCTCTGATGCTGGGAAAGCTGAAATCTGTGGTAGTTCCCTCTATTTCATGCTTGGAAATGGAGCGGAGCAACTGTAGTTCAATCCGTTCCAAGAAGTCCACCTGAATCTAATACCTACCCTGAAAAATGTCAGCACAGAGTTAAAGCTGGTAAATTGAGACACAAATAGAAACTTCATGACAGGAAGTTTCCACATGGTGCGGAAAGGCCCAGCCTTGCCTGCAAGGACTGCCCCGAGCTGTGGCAAGTCTCCCCACAAATGAGCAGTAGCAGGACGAAGCAGCCTGCACTGATGCATATCGGGGGTGACACTTTGCCTTGTATCCTTTGGGAAGCTAATAAGTGCGCTTCGTTTCGTCTTGGAGAAGTATACAGACACAGGATTGAACTAGCTTTATTTTCTTTCTATTGTTTCTTTCTCAGTCCTGTCCAGAAAGCATACCTCACACGACCGATAAGAACCACCACAAACCACACCATGTTTGGTGTTAAATGCGGACACGTCTTTCACTCGGCCTCGCTTCAGTTTTCATTGCACATGAAAGCCAGCAACGGATAAACAAGCAATGAACAAGGCAGCAGAAAGATCTGCGGAGCAGGGATCCTGCAGCACGGGCTGTGGTGTAAGCACCTCATTAGTCAGAAGGACAGTCACTGGGAGTGACTCAGCTGGGGAAAATGTGCTTTTTGATGACTTAATAAAAGGTTGTTTAGTTGTGTTTTTTTTTGTTTTTTTTTTTTTTTTAATTTAAATAATTGCTATTACTGACTCATTGCTAGCAGATGTCAAGGACGAAGCCAGCTGAACGGCACTAGCCTGTCTAGCAGAGTGGTGGCTATCACTTCAGAGCATATTCTAAGCGCTGCCACCTGTAGTGTAGGCTCTCATTTACACTGTCACCAGGATTTTGGTGGCTTCACAGTTTTGCAAACTAGCCACCATTTGAACTGAATTTTCCCATGCTGGTGTCCTGCCTTGAGCTCGTTATTATTAACAGGATTGTGGTGTTTCAGCTGTTTCCAAGAACTAAATTAGGAAGAAATGTTTTGCAGATGACTGTTTTGTACATCTCAGGACATAACGGTAGAGGTCCTGGGCTCATAACACCACCACAAATCATCAATGTTTTTGAAATTTATTAGCCTCTGATTTCTCATTCCTCATGTTCCCCAGAGATTTCTCAGAAATCAGCGTATCTGGGGACATTTTATGCCTACACTGAGCCTGCTGTACCCCACTATGTTCCTGGTGCGTTGACCATCCTGCGCACAGGTCATCTCGAGGGGACAACGACCCACGCTTCCTCCACAGGTCAGTGTCGGAGCACGACTTCCTCTGCAGTAGTTCATTTCAGCTGCTGAGTGCCACGGAGCAGAGGCCAGAAAGCCTCTCAATCCTCTGCTTTTGACACTTCTCCTGTTCGCACAGAGCAGCAAGGAGGGAAAGGAAATATCTCCATTAGCATGCCTAACAGAAATAAGTTCATCCAAGGATAAAAGGTATGGGGGGAGGAGGAGGAGGGCACTAGGAGACAGACAGACTGGAGACAGCATGGGCAGAAGGGGTCAAGCTTGCTTGGAGGGGATAAGCAGATGAAGAACAGCCTGTAACCAGTACAGCACACTCCTTTCTTGAAACCTGGAACAGGACCCAGCACTGGCAAGTCTTCACATTCCTCTGCAACCAACAACGTCTTTGCCATCAGCTGGTGGAGACAGCATCGGGTTAGCAGTCGGGCAGCACGAGCACTGGCGCATGGACATCGCTTGTGAGTTCTGCAGCAGCTTTTTGGCCACATCCGTGCAGTCGTCAGCTGTCACATCCCTGCTGAAAGCTCAGTGAGGCCCCTGGGGTTCAGTAAAGTGGGATTACTGCTGACACGTGTTCTGGAGAGGGAAGGGGAGGAGAGGAGGGAGAGAGGGAGTTGTACACACTGCTTTCATAAAAACCCTGTGAAATGACAGAGAAGACACTGCTGAGAACACTAATCGCATCTGGGAAATACCAGCACCCACACAACCTCCATTCCATTCCTAAGGGAGTAGGAATGATCCTTTTTCATTTTATTCCTTATTTGAGTAAACCAATTCTTTAATCAGTAAATCTGAGTGACTCCAGAAGCAGAGGCCTACAGCAAGTCCCCTGCTGTCGCGGCTGACCGTCTCTTAATCCCTTCCGTAAGTCATTCTGGCTGCATCATAAAACAACTTGAGTTTTGCTCTTCCTACTCGTACAGGCAGACTCTGTCCTGGACTCCCACTTTTCAGAGCACTCTCCATGTTCTGATTGCCAGGCTAAACTTATTCAAGTTTAAGCCCATTTACTCTTGGGCTTTCCAAAATCAAGGATACATCATGTACTGAACAGAGGGCAACCTCTATACTAATAGGCAATTCCCCAAAGAAGCAACAGCTTAACAGTCTGAGTACGATTGATTTTTTTCCTTGTTTTCCTATCGCTTGTATTTGTAACTCTGAATATTTTTTAGGGATGCTACTGTATGTTAGTTAGAGTTGTTGCAGCAGACTGCACTTAAACAACAGCAGTACACTGCCAATATTTAAAGCCCAAACTGACTGACAACCCGGTTATGAGTCTACTAATTTTGTTCTTGTTTTGCTTAACCTTAAGCCCAAGCTAGCTCAAAGAGAACAAGAAATGCTTGTGAGAGCTGCAAAATTCAAACTTAAGCTGCATATCAGCAGAGCTTTCTGGAAGATGGATTAGAGAGTAGATTTGTTTTATTGACCATTTAAAATGTAACTAAATAAAGCTATAAGAATGTGCTCTAAGAATAATCCAGCTCTGGCAGACAGTTTATAACATCTATAGGCCTTCTCTTCATTAAGTTTTTATAATTCTCAAGAAAAGACTCCCAGTTGCTGAGAATAAAAATGGGTCTCTCAAGTGCTTGCAGACGCATTTGTTGTGCTGGTCTCATTCTGTGCTGGTGTGGTCTAGAAAGGAGTGTGAAGACCTGTGCTCAGGGTAACAGAACAGTATTTCAGGCCTCACATACTAGCCTCCCGGTACGTCAAAAGTATGCTTGGTTTTGTTGAAGAAACATTGCAGAGCAAAAAGTAATTCTGGGGAGGCAGATCTACCAGCCACAGCCACTTGCCTCCCCTCCAAGCCCTAGGAAGCCCCACCTCACAAATTCCATCTCTTGCCCTCCCTACAGCTTTCCTGCACCCAGTTAGTCTTGGCCACCCACCCTTGCTTTTGGGAAACATTTTCTGCCTTCCTCGTTTGGTGATGTTTTTCTTCTTCCCCTTCTCTTTGTTCCTCTGTCTGCAGCAGCTGGCATTCTCTTTCTCTTTCTCCTCCTTCACCTCCATCAAATCAGCCAGCGTGCACACAAGTGTGTGCGCACATGTGCATGTGTCTGCGTTCCCTTGGTCTGCCGGCAGACGTGACATCATGCAGTTGTGTCCAAGCCCTTTCATAGACTCACAGGGTCATAGAATGGTTTGGGTTGGAAGGGACCTTAAAGACCACCCAGTTCCAGCCCCCCTGCCATGGGCAGGGACACCTCCCACTAGACCAGGCTGCCCAAAGCCCCATCCAGCCTGGCCTTGTGCACTTCCAGGGATGGGGCATCCACAGCTTCTCTGGGCAACCTGTTCCAGTGCCTCAACACCCTCAAATTTCTTCCTTTCACAGCAGCTCTGCTGGTCTCAGCATCCTGGGCAAGGGTGGGCCACAGCCACCCATGCCACCTGTCTCGGCACCCCAAAACCAGGGCTCTGCTGCTGTGGGGAGGCTGACACTGAGGCATTAGAGAGACAGGTGGTGTCTCGCAATCAGCTTGAAGTCACAGGTGAAATTCCTGCTTTTTCTGATGGGGCTGGAGGAGAAGGGGTGGGTGAGCATTGCTCTGAGAGACTGGAGGGGTGAAGCTTCTTCAGGCTTCTTCTGAACAGGGGGCACTGGGGACTCCTGAGCACGAGTGCCCTGCACAGGGGACGCCTCAGCAAGGGAGCACAAGCAACAGCCGAGGCCCTGCTTTAACTGCAGAGCGAGGATAAAGCTTATGAAGGAGATTTAATCAAAGCTGCGGTTGTATGCTCGCTGACCTCACTTCACAAGCAATCCCTGTTCCTCCGCCAGGGAAGATCAGAGCAGCCCAGCCCGGCGGCTCCACGACAGAGCGCCAGGCCTTGCAGGGGAGCTGGAAGGCCGACGGGCACAACGGGCCAAGGCGGAACGACCTCATCCTCCGTGAGGGCACAACGCAGAGTCCCCAGCGGGCCCGCCTGAACACCGCAACCAGCCGCCCCGGTGGAGGACCGGCAGGACCCGGGCCCCGCTCCGGGCCCGCGGGCCCCGGCTGCCTCCGGGCGGGGAGGGCGC
>VXAL01017321.1:333034-432955 GCA_013399475.1 Chauna torquata
CCTTGGCCCGGGGCCGGGCGAGGCGTGCGTGGCGCTGGTGCCAGCCCCGCGGGCCGTCCCGCCGGGCGGCTCGCCCCGAGCTCCTCTGTGCGCCCCGTCCCCCCAGCTCGCCGGCAGCCGTCGCACCCCGGTCCAAAGGGCACGGTCGCTCCCCGGGCGCACGTGGCTGGCAAGCATCTTCCACCTCTGCCTGCGCTCGCCGGTGCCAGCCGCCACGGCTGGTGACCTGCGGCGACAAATCTGAGCGTGGGGCAAACAGCCAGCGGCTACCATGCTGGCCCGCCCCTTCCATGCCAGAGGTGAGCTCCGGCGCGTCAGAGCTGGGGTGAGCCGGTTGTATCTTGTGCTGCCTCAGTATGTTCTGCAGATCGATACTGGGCTTGAGACTCCTGGTAATGTAAAGTCAGGAGAACATGTTAAATTTCGTCACTAATCCCCACGTCCTGTGTTGTAGGGATGGACAGTGTGACACGTGTATAACATGGACTCATCATAAACCAGGGCAATTCAGCAGCTCTGCCCATCAGTACGGAGAGAAACTTGACGTAGCTTTGGGGCCACAGTGATGCCATCGCTTGGCAAAAGAAGATCTGGATACGAAAACCTAGCTCCCATTTGCCATTCAGGCAGTCACCTTCTTCTCCCACACCTTAAACCTGAAAAGGTTGTCTTGACAATCAATGCCTTTGCTTAGAAAATGTGCATAATGTTTCCTTCTGTACAGGTGACTCTAAGGATGGTCAGCAATTAGCAATAATGAGCCAAAAGGCTCTTCTGGTGTAGATCTCTTGAAGCCAATGAATGGAGTTACCCCAACGTGAAATTTAACCCAGGACACTTCCTGCACAATCCCAAGCAGCACTTACTGGAACTTGGTGAGATTCTCATCTCCTCTACTTCAAGTCTTGCTGTCTGTATGCAGCACATCTGCACACAGAGGGAAATTAAACCCATGACTGTCAGAGCTGTTGCAGATCTTCTGCTCTCTTGCTTTCATCAGGGATGACCATAGCCTGTTACAACTCACCCCCTCCCATTTCAATTAGAAAAGTGTATGCATTTTCCTTGAGATTTTATAAAACTCCCATTGTAGGTCTCATGGGAAATCAGGTCAGTCAGATGGAGGGATAAATTTGGGACACAGGGAGGAACTGCACCAGGGTTCACAGGTTCTGGATTCTAATCTTGTCCTGCCACACATGTGGGTCACCCTTATTATTTCCACCAGCAAAATGTTAAGAACAAGGGAGCCCTTTTTTAAGGCAGCCTAGTGAGGTCTGCAGAAAAAGTCGCTGGCTGCTGTGGAGGCTCGGTCTGAAGTTCTACCAGCCAAACCTAGCCATTTTGTGGAGAACTGTATTTGTGGCTCTCCTTTTAAGCTGCAGACGTGTAACCTGCATGCGGGTAGTGTGTGCCACTTCCTTGGGGTCAGCACAGCACACTGCCAGTCTGCTTCCTAGGGGCAAGTCCCCTTACTCTGCATACAGCACGTATAAATGTGCCATTCGAAAAGTTATGAGCTTTTTATTGTCACTTGTGGAGTGAGATATTGAACCATCGAAGTGCTTATTCATTTCTGTTTATCTGATTGTCGTAATGTTTCTAAACTGCCAGTTGAAGGTAAGAGATAAACTCCAGCCAGCCTCAGACTGAAAGGCGCCTTTGACGTAGCTAGGTTTTTTCATTAGAGGATGATATATTATTTATTGACCCACACAGGGTCACCTGGAAATACTTCATGCAGGGAATCGAAAGGGAAGAGTAAATACTGAAATCAAAGGCCTGCAGGATGTCGTTTTGCCAGTGGGACAGTTTTTGTCTGCTTTTGTGGAAATGGTGGACTCAGCCCCATGGCTGATGGCTCCGGTTCTCACAGGGAAAGAAACTCCTGTGCCTTCTTTCATTCAAAAAGGAACAAATGTAGCACTGAACAAAACAAGCGTCTATATTATTTATTTCTCGTAGAATTCCCTGTTCCTTTTTGTATGATCTCACTTTTTTACACCAGCTTCATGACGATAAGGAGAGATATAGGGACCAAACAGCTGTTCACAGCTACTTGAAGGAGTGAACTGCAGGGATCTCCCTGGGGAGGGAGGGAAGACAAGGCATCGTTGCTGAAGGAGAACAAGAGGGAGCCTTGCTGTCCCATAGATTTCCCAGGGTTGCTATACAAAAACTAATACAAATGCATCCCTGTGAAATAGCATTCTCTTTCTAAAATGAAAAAAACTTTTCTGAGGCTCAGGGGAATTGTGTGTGTGCAGAGGGTTCAGAGATAATTTTCTGAACAAATCTTTGATGTTAGCCTTTCAGCATACAATTTCCATGGAAGACAGGAAAGCCATCCATCTGCTAAAAGGAGTATTTACCTCTTCCATTCTGCAGCGCTGTTCACTGTTGCTATGGTTGTGTGTTGTTATAATTGCCTTTTATTAAAGGCAATCTCCTTTTTAAAGACTTTTCTACCAAATGCATCTTGCCAACTTTCTGGTTCGTGATGGCTATTTACTTATTTATTCTGCCTGATGATGGCATTTTTAAGGCCCCAAGGTATTTGGTTTCCAAGCACTGATAGGATTTACGGAGAGGTTTCCAACATTATCATGATTTCCTTAAGTCAAAGGAAAATTGAAAGTAGTGGGATATGATTTTTTTTTTTTAATAAAATGCCTCTTTCTGAAAAAGAAAATGTGTGAAGATTCTGCCCAGCTGAATTATACTTTTCTACATGCAGGCATGTAGTACCCCCTCAAAAAAAAAATACGTGGATCTAATGAAAATATAAACTGCACAGCAGCACATACCAGTGTACAGGTTGCTTTTAAAATGGCTCACAATGATCCTTTATACCTGAAGTCCTTTTTCAGGCCATGGCAAAGCTCTGCTTTTGGCTTTTTACCAGAGATTGAATATAATAGACTGAAGGAGATAACAGTGTAATTCATCTGCTTGGATACCTTCTGACAGAATTTTGTCTAGCCTGTTTTTCAAAGGCTTCCAATTGGCCTACTGTGGTCTCGATATGGATTCTGTGATTTACCTTGAGTCATCAGTACCCAAGGAAAAAAGTCTTGATTTCAAAAGCAAATAGCTTTTTCTACCAGGCTGGGTGTTAGCAGTGAAGCCAGTGCATTTGCTACAGGAGCTGTTGGAATAAGTGACATCTCTGTCCCTATCCCTTGTGCCTGGCCATCCTTCCAAAACTAGAACATCAGGGAGTGAAGGGAATGTGCACCAAGATCCCATCACAACCTGCAGTTGACACATGAGCCTGGTAAGTGTTCCTGTGTCCCATGGTTTTCACAGAAGCCAGGTTACTTTTATACTGTTAGTGGTCAGATAGAGAATACGGTCACTATACTTTTTGTAATGACCTGCTGCTTGCCTGAAGGCTCTCGCCGTATCACCCTCAATTGTCTTCCTCACGAGTGTCAAACTGCACATTATTTTGCATGAATTCCATCTTTCTGATTTCAGAACATTTCTGCAGTCAGTCCAGATCATTTGACATCCTAATCACATCTTCCCAAACACTTCTCCTGGTTTGATGACGTGGGCCAGTTTTATATGGGCGTCCTTTACTCCATCATCCCCATAACCACACTGATGATACCTAATCAGAGCAGACCCATGTTAGGCTTCACTTCATGTGTACTCCAAGTTGGGAAGTTAATTGTTGGTAACTACTGATTAGCCTTGTTTTGTCCGAGTGTGCAGAGCAGTTGAGCTGTCCGTGTCCCCTCTGTGTTGAGTGTAAAATGTTGGCTGAGTTCAGTCTGACCTGGCAGTCAGACAGGGCAGAGCTTTCAAAGAAAATTGCGTCTCTGTGTCATGAAAATACATAGCCAGATAGAGGCAAGGACCCTTTTAAGTAACCTTGCTGAGCAAATAGCTGTAGCTGAGCTCTCAGGCTGTTGGACACCAAAGCACCTGCACAAGCGAGAGCTCTTATGGACCTCCAGCTGGAAGAAGAGCTTGAGTCAGGCGTAACCTTCTTCAATGTCACAAGGCACGTCTGTGGGCAGGCAGGCTTCGTGAGGTCCCAGACTCCCAGGGCTGAGCACAGCTCCTGAAGCAGCTCCAAGTCAGCCTTGCCACCATTGCATCTCCTTTGCCTGGGAGAGCCCCAGCTTGGACAGGGTCAAAAGCAGCTTTTTGGTCAAAAGGGACTGAAAGCGGTGAGCCTCGCCCTGCAGTGAGGCAACGATGTTGATGGTGCGAGGGCTGCTGGGTGGCCAGTATTGCAGTAACAACAGCTTCATCCTAAACGAAGCAAACCCAGCTCTGTTTGTGTCTGCTCCTGAAGTGTCGCACTGTGCCCTAAGTGCGTGAACGAGTACGAATGGCTTTGTGGACCAGCAGGTGTCACGTGTGGCCGAGGAAGGCTGCCAGGAGTTTTAGATCCCTTCAAAGGAAAGTTCTGGGTTCTGTTCAGCTCAGCACGTCCTTGCCCACAGCAGTTCAACAAATGCATTTAAGATGCATGCTGCCAGTACTAGCTGCAGCAGCAGCCTCCCCAAACTGCATCGCCTTAGCGTTTTGTGCTCCCACCTCGTCCCTCTTGCTCACCCGGCAGCCAGCAAGTCTCACTCCCCTCTCATGGCTCTCATCCCTCCTGCCCCGGTCTCCATTGCATAATAACTTTCCATGACATTTTATACAACGAGCCTTCACGGTCCCCAGCTGGGCTCTCCACACCTGCTGCCCTCACCCGAGCCTCCTTTTAACGGGGAGCAGCTACACTTGCTTTTTCTGAGCTCCTTTGCCATGGCTTGCTTGGCAGCTGCACTGAGAGCGGTGACAGGGGCAGCTCAGGCAACATGGTGATTACATCTTATCGTTTGTAATAAATAGTGGGATTGTGAAGCCAGCACTAGAGGCCAAACTCAAGTGGATTTAGTGATTATGAGTTTTGTGATCATAGGTTGCTGCAAGGGTAAAATATAATGGGGTTGCTGACATTTTGCTGGTATTGCGAAGAGTACTCGCTTTCAGGGGAAATGGGAAAGAGAAAAAACAGCACTCAGCTCTGAGCAGCTGAGTTTTGGGGGCAGACCCAGAATAGTTTTATCTTGCCCAATAACAATCACTGATCATCTGTTCCTAAAAATCTGCCTGCCTAGTGGGTGCTACCTCTGCCATGCTGGTCATTGTGCGTAGCCATTGCGGAGCACAGTGTGGATGAGAAAAACATGATGGAGAGGCAACGGGGAAATCACATAGTGAGAAACTTGTGCTTCCTTTTCCTGGGGTTGAGGAGGCAGGTGGAGATGCTGAGGGGGTTGTCTTCCCCCTCCTGTTCCTTAGCATCACCAGGTGCAAGGAGCACTGCCAGCCACTAGACAGAGTAAGAGTGCAGCTTGGTCCAATCCTGTGTTCAGCTGTGCGGTTATTTGCAATTAGGGGTCTGTAAATCCAGCAGCTGAAGTATCGTGGGAGTTACCTGACCCAGTTCCTAAATCACTGAGCCATTCTCAAAATACTTAAAAGAGCTCTGATTGTTTCTAAACCAGGGTGGCACAAGGTGGGAATGGCTGTACAAAGCCAGCCCCAGCAGCCCACCATCCTGTCCCCAGCGGACGGTTGAAGAGGGGAGGACAGTATTTAGTTTTGTTAAAGTTGTGTTGATGCCCATTTGCAGTGGAGAAAAACAACAGCAGTGGTTCAGGGAAAAGTGGGATGACCAAACAAACGTATTGAGATGTTTCAAAAAAAAAAAAAAAAAATCTGTTCCAGTGCACAGCAATCTATGGCTCAGGGGCCTCTGGGGCCTTAGTACCTGGGATGGATTTCACCTCCATGAGGATGTCTGAAACAGGTTGGAACCACTTTACATTTACCTTACATCCTGTCACAGGGAGCTCCACAGATTTAAATACTGTACAACTGTATTAATTCCCCACTCTATAAAAATAAATCTTTTTGTTTTTCTTTGAATTGCAGCCTACTGGGTTTGCTTGAGTTGCCTTAGTTCTTGTATTAAAAAAAGGTGACAAGTGGTCTTCTCCATGTTGATTGTAATTTATAACCCCCTAACATATCCTCCTGTCTGCTTTTTTGGGGCTGAGGAGTTATCTCTGCAAGTTTTTTCCATGCACAGAAGCCTTTCTGTACCTTTGATCATCTTTGTCAGCCTTCTCTCCGTATCTTTGTAGCCATAAAGCAATATCCTCTGTCTCCTGTCTCTTAATGCTGTGTAAATGCTAAGTGAGGCCAATGTGTACCATTCATTAAGCCCAAAGGAAAGGAGGTGTATAAACCCTGCAACACAAAGGTGCACACAGAGCATGTGCCTGTGCATGGGAGGGCAGGTTCAGAGCAGACAGTGGAGACCAGAGTGGAAGAATAGAATATCCGAAGGACCAGAGAGTGAGCAAATTCTCATCCTTGCAGGGGCACGGTATCCTGCCACAGCCTGGAATAACCAGTAAAAAACATGAAATGCTGCATTAAGTGCTTTAAGCGAAAGGAGTGGCTCAAGCACTGTAACTGAGATGCATTAGGAAAAAACAAGATGCAACAAATCCTCTGGGCGATAATGATCACTTAAATGTTGTGTGTTACCTCATTAGGAGTGGGCAACAAGTGACTGCAACTCACACATTTCTCAGATCATGGCAGACTAAGGAGAATGAAGACACACCCCAGAGTGACAAGCCACATTTCTAGGGCTCCCGTGAACCAGACGCTGGAGATCAAGCTGCATCAGAGGGCTAAACCACTCTGCAACTCCAGGTGTGTGCAATGAAATGCAAGGAGCCTGTGCTGGAATTTACAGGTAAATGCAATATTTAAGCATCTGCCTTAAATTCCCAGTCCATGGCCATGGGTAGAAAAATGATTTCCAGGGTAGAAGCCAGGCTGTGGGGCCTTTGAAGCAGATGGGAGAGGCAGCACCCGTATCCACTTTTCAGTACCGCTGCTTCTTTTCCCTGCCATCTCCAAGGTCCCAGCTCCTGGGCTGCAGGAAGGGATCAAGAGCCAAGAACCCTTTGCACAGCAAAGCAGCCCTGGCAGCGCCTGCTGGTGTGCAGTAGACTCGATCCATGTCAGGTCTACATGCAGGGCCTGGGTTATGCATGGAAAAATCTCCAGGTACGTGAAGTGGAGTCTGGTCTTACTGCTCGTATGATGTAGCAGCCTGGTTCCTAATACAGGTGCCTAAGTCTTCCCAAATTCTTAGTACAGTCCTTAGAGGAGTGATTTTCAACTTTAATGGCTGGCATTGGAGCATGCCATCATACAACTATAGAAAACCGACACTCTTTTATACCCAAATTATAGCCCTTTTTGACCTCCTAGAGCTAGAAAAGACATTTGCTGCTCAGGGTGTCTTTGCAGGCACCATACACTAGTGACACCACAAACCGAGCCATAACGACACCTTCCTCTAATGCTTTCCCCAATTTTGCCTGCCCAGCTCGGTGGTTACTGCACACCTCGAGGGTGGAGGAGATGCATGTCCAGTCCCTGCCTGAATGCATGTCAACCCACGTCTCCGTCTTCCCAGAAGGGCCGTACGGCCCGCCTTGCAGCTTGTGCCTCTGCATAGGAAAGAGGAAGAGTGCAACAAAACGCTTCTAGGTCCAGCATTAGTAACTCCTTCTGTGCCTCTTACTGAACAGCTTCTGGATAAAATGCCGCAGAGTGAGCTGGACCATCGAACTCCTTCCTTCTCTGTTTAATGCACTAGCAAGCAAACAACCCGTTTCCTCCTTTTTTCACTCTGCCCTGGCCCAAGGTCTTTGGTTCAAACCTCTGCACCGTGGAGCAGAGTCAGGCCAAGGGGAGAGGGTGTGACAGAACAGTTTAAATTCTAGTGAAATGGTAATGAAATGGGAAATGGGAACGCACCAGGAATTCTCCCGTAACTGACAGCGACCTGGGCATGTCTCCACAGGCTTCAGTGAGCGTGTTATTGGGAAAGGGAAGAGACTTTGGGCCTTCTAAAATGAAGTGGTGCTTGAGCATGTGGGAGGAAAAGGTCTGTCTTGAGAGCAATTCTTCTGACCCATTGCAGGTGGCTTTGCTGCAGGTGGAGCTGGTTGGGACTGTTTCTCTCCATGTGCTGCAGGAAGACCCCCAGGGCTCAGATGTAGACCCTCATCTGGCCAGGTGAGCCCTTCCCAGTGCCCCAGCGGGCTGGCTGCTCCTTAAAATGACCTCTGACAAAGTGGCATCTGAGGGAGACGGGGGAAAAGGTCACCATCTTAGAGGTGTAGTAGGAGTTAGGCCAGGGACACAGTCTGTGGTGCTAGGTGACCAGCCTTGCTCCTTTCTGGCACCTGGATGTGCTGTTGTTTCCTCTTTAGTTGCTTCCCTTACCGATGACATAAAGATCAGCTAAACTGAAAACTGTGTGCTTGTGTCTTTACACACTGAATATTGAGGAGTAATGACAAAAGTGTGGGCACTGTTGCCTTGAAGATGTGTTGCTAAGAAGCAAATGAAGAGGCTGAAAAATGCAAAATACAGGCAGCAAGGGAAAACACAAGCACAGCTATGGAAGGAAGGAAGAAACTGCACTCATAGTTTCCTAAAATCAGATACTGTAAGGTTTAAAATGTTGCTTTCAGGAAGATCCCAAAGCCATTTTTCTTTGAGAACCTAACACACAGGTGCTGTCATCACATCAAATATTTTAATTGCAAAGTGGAAATCAGCACGTAACTGGAAAACAATTCAGTAGTGTCTTCAGCTACTTCTCAGAGACCTTCCTGGAAGGCTAGGGGAGGGATGTGGGATGCGTGAGCAAGGGACTGAGTCTGTCTGAAGCAGCCTTACATTTCTTTTTCCCCATGGTATTTATTATTGGGCAATACTTATGTGGTCAGTGAAGAGTGTTTGAAACATCCATTTGATCCTCAGCAAAGAAAAGAATGGCGTCCAGAACATTCCAACATTTCACGTCAAATACCCCAAAAGTGCTCCAAGCTGCATGCAATGACTTCTACATAAGGTATGAGCTTTTATAGTGTTCTGCTTATTTAGTGTGCCCTGCAAACACCAGCTAGTTAATCTAAATAATACCATAAAGCAAATTAAATTATTTATCTACTCAGAGATAAACCAGTAAGCAGAGTTAAACTAATAATAATCAGTTCCCTCTTAGACTGTTAATTTAAAAGAGGAAACTGTTACAGTGTTCAATTTATTCTGCCAGAATAAAGAAACTTCCTGGTATTTCTGCTAAGGACAAGTGCAGAACAAATGGAATGGCTGCACTGTGTTAATTTGGAAGGGTTTTTTTTTCCCTTCAGTGCCTCACCAACATCAGCCCATTGTTTTCAGAAGAGATGCTTTTTCGAGCTGGCGTAAGCATGTGAAGAGCTGGAGTCACAATTCCAGTGATTGCTTCTTCAGCTTTTGTCTTCCTCTTTCATATGCACATAAAAGAAGGCTTAACAATATGCACAGAAATGGTCCGCTGCTGAGATTGGGTTCAGCTGCCTTTCTGTTCCCCCTGCTTTGCCTAAGCTAAACGAAGCAGTCTTTCGTGGGGCCGAATCCCCCCAACCCCGCAATCCTCGTCTAGGAGCTGGGCATTTCTGCCGTTGCAGCCTTCCAGTCTCGGGCGAGCACAAGAGCAAGGCTGAACGCCAGAGCAGGAGGTGTTAACGGGAGGCCACAGCTCCCACCGCCTTTCAGACCTGCACCTGGGCTTTGGCAGAGGCTCACTTTAGCTGAATAAAGGCTTGGAGGATGTAGCCATATAAACGAATGTAAACACTATATAACAGCTAATCTTCGTTGTGGAGGAGGAAGTAAAGCAGCTTTATGAGTGGGAAGGTCAAGGAATGTTATCCAGTTCTACTCGGGAGTTTTGTGGTCTACATTTACTTTTTATCCATTTGCTTTTCTGTTGACACTGGCTTGGGCTAGAGGAAACTCATGCAAAGATCAGATTGCCAATCAAGATCCTGACAAAGGAAGGAAATGGTCATTGATTGCAATGGACCTGCCTTGGCATTCCTCACGCTCCGCACTGCCCCGCTGCCTGCCCTAGGTGCCTCAGGAGTGCAGAGCGGAGCCTGTGCTTGTCCAGGGCTGGCAGTGAGCGTCTGGTGTAGCTTGTGGATAATCTGTTAGGGCCATGCTTTGGCAATTTCAACTGCAAGAACAAGCAGAAATGTTTCTGATCACGCAGAAGAGAACTGGGCTTGAACCACAGAAGTGTCTCTGTGTGTCTCTTTTGCTGATGCCTAGACCAAAGGGAAGCTGAGAAGGGGCAGGAGGGAGTTCTGGCTCCATCGCACTCCCTTCATCTGCCTCAGTGTTTCACCTTTTGGAAGACTTTTTAATATAATGGGAGAGTGACAATAGGTACTTCTAATGATTCAGATCACACTACCAGTGTTATTCTCCTTAACTGTCCATCTAACTACAGAACACATTTGCATACCATTATAAATCCATTACATGAGTGTGTGTATGCACATTTGCACAGTTACATATAAAGAATAACCGGATTATGTAGTACAGTTGGATTCTTTTAAACATCTCTTTTCCAAAAAGGTAGATTGGTGTGCTTTGTAAAATGTGGGAAAAATTCCTACATTCACTTTGCAATTTTTAGAATATAAGTAGTAGAAGTTAAGAACAAGGCAAAAATTTGCATGGGATCCACCAGCAACTGGAAAGTTATTTCCCTTTGGAAATAAACAATTTCAGAGGTAACCACTTGGTTTTAGGATATGCGCTGATGTGTAACACAGCATTCAAAAGTTTGTGTTGTATCAGGTCAGGTCAGATTTGCAGATTCTACTTTCAGTCAGCGGTTATAAATTTAGGAGAACTCCAGATTTACATCTGTGAATTGCAGTCTGAAATCTGGTCTGGCATGTTGGTCCATTACAAAAGTGAGAGAAATGGCAGCCCTGCCTGATCCCTCATCCTTGTTTCTGTTCTTTGGTTTAAATACAACAGTGGGGAGTTCTCTGCTAACCCAGAGGAAACCAGGGTCTCTCAGCCGTAGTATCTGTTGAGTGAATAGCCCACCACGAGGGAGGCTTTGGCCCCGCAAAGGGGTTTTCTGGGCTTGGGGCAGATAAATTTTCCCATTGGTGTATGCACGTGTGCACACAGAGCCAGCCAAAGCCTCAGGGACTTTTGCCACCATCCTGTTAATCATTATTGAAGCAGAGCTGTATTCTTTGAGATCTCTGACCTGTTTTGCAGCCCTGAAGGTTTTATTGCAGCCAGCGCAGCCTTGGCCAGTGTTTGGATTGCGTGCTGACAGCCGGCCAGCTGGCCGTAGTTCAGAGCTCAGCGATACGGAGCGCCGTGGGACTGCCCGTTTGTACTGCTCGGCCTCTCGGGGACGTGGAGCAACTCCTGCTTCTATCAGCAGAGCGCGAGTGTGTGGCCCAGGGGATGCAGGGTGAGGAGGAAGGAGCTGGCTTGGGTGATGGTGAGGTCAGATGGAAGCTGTGGGTGTGGGAACATGGCTTGAACAGTGGGCAGCAGGCCGGTAAATGGGGTAGTGCCAGGAGACCCTCTGGTGCTCTTGTCAGTGGGCTGCTGTAAAAGTGTGGAGACAAGTTTAATGCGGCACCTGATAGCGTGCCCTGCATACACACCAGCTGTAGCTCACATCCACGGTTAGTCCTTCTGCCCCGTCATCAAAATTGCCAGGAGTTTTGTAGCTGATTTCAAAAAAGAATATGATTCTGGCTGTTCTGAGCACATGACATCTTGGGCTTAGGTCTTACAAGATTCATGCATATAGAAAAGATTTCTCCTAAAGGTCTTTGTTTATGTCCATTTACTTTCTTTCTTTGCTCAGGACTCTGGAATCTTTTCTTGAAGCCATTACTGATTTGCTGAAGTCTTGAACTCTGAATTTAAGTACTACCCTATTTCCGCTCTCCTAAATTGTAAATAATTTCAAACAAGAGGAAGCAGAACCATCTTGTCAATTGCTTTGATTATCCAGTATCTTGCTGGCTCCTGCATATCCTTTCTGGCTGATGACTCTTAGCATAGACACCTGCTTCGAATTCCAAAGGTGAAGGTGGCACAGTGAAAAGTTCTTGAAGAAGTGAGGTTAGGAGTAGCCTTGCTGGGTAAAGAGGCCTGTGACCACTGCATGACCATGCAGTCCCTAAGAGAAGCTCCTCTTTGGAACACATTCCCAAGAGGACATAAATGAAGAAAATGGTTCCTTCTTCTCATTACTGAAAAACTCATGAAAATCATCTCTGCATCAATTCTAAAAAAGGGCATCACCCATGCTACACATCGCCGTGGTCTCTAAAGGAGAGAGCAGAGTTAGGTGTTTCCAACAGAAGAGAGCCTACAGACGCTGGCTGCCCTCCTGAAGAGCGTGTTCACTCTGCTCTGACTACAACAGGCTGTTCAGGGCGAGACATTTATTCGTTTGCGTTTACAAGGTGTTAGGAAATGGAAGGATGTTTATTTCCCACCATCACCCAGTTTCAGCAGTTTTGTCTTATCTCCATTGTTGCAGATTTTATGGTCCACCAACTTATGTGCTGTCTACATAAGGCACTGAGCTCTGGTAGGCACGAGCATGTAGTAGCAGACAGCAAACCCAGTATCAACACCAGCCAGACCTGTTGGCTAGACCAGGCAGACTCTCTTCTGCTCAAGTTAAATCAAAGCCCTGCAGGAGCTTCCAGAGAGCACTGGTGTTGCACAGCGCGTGGTCCTGGCTGGCCAGAGCCCATGAAAGGGGTTGGCTTCCAGGAGGCTGAGCTGTTGCAGGGAAGTGTGCTGCAATTAGGATGCTATCTGCTGTAATCCTGCTCTCTTCAAAACACGGGAAGGAGTCACTTTTTCATGAGACCAGGAAAGGGCTCTATTGAATTTTTGTATGTGTGAAACAGCAGTACAATTTTGAGCCTTTCCTGCTGTCTCACTGGTTCAAATCCCAGCATTTTACTGAAATGACAATTCTGCCCTGTATGAAATCACTAGGAACTAATCGGTACAAAGAACGCTGTGCACTACTGACAAAAGCCCTTTCATCACTTACAGCCAGCTCTCTGGGTACATATTCTGGAAACCTTTGAAATTTTGGGGACTGAATCATTTTGGTTGCATTTATCCATAATCTTCTTTGGTGTTACTCAGGAGTTTGCGGTAAGCAAATTTTACTCATTAGGGATAATGAACATAATTCATTTGTACTTCCGCTTCATTTTACCAACTACATCACAGGTAGTCATCTTTAAGGTATAAAATATACATGTTCAGTGACGGCTTATTTAATTGCAGTCAATAATATACGAATGCACCGTGTGCCAAGGAAAGAGCAATTTAGGCAAATTAGGAGCTGTTTCATGAATGCAAGAACAAAGCTCACTGCCAGCATCTCTCTGCTCTGAGGGTTCTCTGGTGCCTAATAAAAGGCAGCATGTGTCCAGTGAGGACACACAGGGTATAAAACCTTCACTGAAGCCATCTTTATATCTTGAAGATGGAGCTGTTTCATGAGTGGAGAGAGGCCATTAACGTGCACCCAAAGCAGTAGAGCCATGCACTTGTCTGTGGGTTGTCATGACCTGGGGGTCTTCCCGAAGGCCAGCCACTCTCCTCCCGGAGGGAAAACGTCCAGTTCACCCCCACGGGACAAGAAGGTGAAGTCTCTGTGAGGACCATTCCCCTGTTCTGACAGGAGGACAGGCCTGTTGGTTTCCAGTAACACCTCATCTCCTAATCTTCATCCTGTACGACAGCAGAACAAAATTAATGGTTGGGCTAGATGATCTTAGAGGTCTTTTCCAACCTAAGTAATTCTGATTCTGTGAAAATGGCTAAGGTGTCCTCACCAAGCTGATCTAAACAGAGAGCTGTGGGTCCTTTGCAAATGTCTTCAAATTCTGCTCTTTAATGAACCAGCCCTGGCAGCTCTGTGAACCCTGAATCACCGGGGCTGATGCTTGGTGGGACAACACACTATGCTGGTTCCAGATGCCTTAGCCATCTGCCTTTAGCTTTCGCTAGGATTTGGCACAGAGACCCTCTTGGTATATAGCAAAGCAGAAAATGATCCACATTGCACTAAACTTCAGAGAGTGTGGGGAAACAAAATTTCATCTTCTTTTGCTATAGATCTGTATGGACGCAAGGATGCCACCGGAAAATTGTATTAGAGGAGGGGATAGCCCAGAGGGCTGCATATTGCTTGTATCTGGCCCTGACGAGGGAGCACTGTAGGTGTATACCCCAGTGCACAGTGTGCAGAGATGCTCTCATGTTTCTACCACAAGTGCCCAGTTTAGTTATTGTGACCACCATGGTGTCTGAGGCCAAGATTGACAAGCAACCCAGACTGCTCTCCAGGGCTGCCACACATTACCTCCCTCCTTGGTCAATGGCAACACCTAAATGAGGCACTTTGAGTAAGTGGCCTAAATGCAGCCCATAGCGTAGCCCATTTAGTGTGGGAAGAGGCGAGTAGGAGTATGGAGTGTGTAAGGGGAGAAAGTGGAGAAATGGTGTCAGAGGCAAGATAATGCCAAGGTAATGCAGGATTGTGAAGAGAAGCAGATGAGCAAGAATTAGATGTTGAGATGTGGAAGTCTGGAAGCGAGTGAGAGACGGAGGAAAGCAAAGGGCAACTTTGGTAGCATTACTTCTTTAAATAGGGAGAGAAGAGAAGAGCTGAAAAGAACAGAGAAAGGAGGAATAGATACCAGAGTTGCCCATCCTATGTTTTGTAGGACTCATATAAGTGCTTAGTCACACAGCGCTTTCGTTTTCCAGGACTGCCTGGTCATAGTGCAGGAAGCACTCACGCCACCGTTGCACAGGATCCCTGTTGTTCCAGTTGCAGCACACGGAGCTCCATCGGACGCGCCAGCCGTCCCCACACCACAGCTGCAGCACCGCCCATTTCTGCTGTGTTCAGAAGACATGCTGTAGGCATGTGTTGTCTAGAATCTGTACCTATTTTAAAATAAGTTTTCTATACATCTTGCTCTGCATACAGCTCTTTGTGCTTGTCTCATCTTCACAGGATTTTTCATGCATGTACTTTAACGTAATGTTGTGGTCCCACATCCTGCAGCTCCCCAGTAGAAGAGGAAACCCCTGCTTGCAGTGGACTGGCTGGAGTCATGCTGTTTAGAGTGGGAGGTTCCAATCCTCTTCCTCAGTTTAGTTAACTCAAACCCTTCTTTCAAAACCAAGAGAGAGCCCTAGCACTGCAGTTTTGTGATCTATGGTCACCTTCAGACCGCTGAGGGTCACCTGGGAGGCCACCCACGCAGGATGATGGACACCAGTGTGCACAAAAGGCCATATTTGACCTATGTTCTGTGAACTGTCAGAACAGAGTTAGTTCATTCACGATATCCCTCTGAGTGGAATGTTTCCAGGGTGAACACTGAAAATTTTTTTTGTTTGGTAGAACAACATAATTAAGAGAGCACAATTAAGATGTGCTACAAAATGACAGTGTTTGATCAATCAATTGACTAATTGCATCTGGCTGCAGCAAGTAGAGATTCTTCCATCCTGAGGCTGCTTGCAATGAAGCAAGGAGAACGGGGTGACCTAAATGGTGTGCGGCACAGGCTAGCCACCGCAATCAGTCACTTTTGGTGGTGGGAAAATACAGAGAGCTCTGTGGAACCCCTGCAATTTTCATTCAAAATCTCACAGGCAAAGAAATATTTTGGGTTAGAAGCATGTTGTATTTTTAAAATATTTCTAAACAGTCACTGTTATCACCTAATTAAGGTATATAGTAGTGGGTTATTACCAAATCTGAAATTTATTACAGTTACTTTGTGGTTATACACAAGGGTTGAATTAGTGCTTTATTACTATAAGTGACTGATAACACACATCTAATTAAGGTATCTTTGTATCTCTCTCTGTTGTTTGAAATTGTTCGGACATAAATTTCTTGCTAGCACTGAACGGTTGTTCTTATTAGTTACTTCAATGACCTGAAACAAAACTGAATTAACAGGTAGAGAGAATGATCATACCACCAAACTCCTAAGTAGTTTAATTGGTAAATAATACAATAATACCAATCAGAACATCACAGCTGCTTATCTCATGGAGATTACACAATAAAATAAATATGTAGCTGTAAATACATCTAGTTATGGTAGGGAATAGTCTGCATGCTTTAAATTACTCATAAGAAGCAATTATGCTTCTTTATGAAATCAGATATCAGAAACAAAAGTGGTCTGCACCCCAACTTCGGGAGTATATCATCACACAAAACACAAGCAAATTAAAAAAAAAAAAAAAATGTGGGCCAGGTGATAATACTTTGTGTTTCTGAGTTCCAAGCAATATTTCATATGGTATTTCGTGTCTTTGCAGGAGAAAAAAATAAAAAAAGATAGCTGGAATTAGCATCAAAAATGTGGCCTCATGACACCAAAGAGTGAATAGTTTGATCTTGGTGCTAACCGTAAGTGGGGCTTTGAGTTGTGAACATAGGCCAAAATTTTCCAGGCCAAAATTTTTCCAAAGAACAAGAAGTAGCCCAGTGAGAGATCAACATGGTCACCGGCATGGTAAGGCTATGTAACTTCTAGCTCAGGAGGATCGGTGTGTTGATGTGGGTGGACACCATGCTTCAGAGGTGTGCTCCATGCTGCTGAAGGAAGGGGAAATCAATGTATGGTACAGACTGCAGAGTGGTTGTATTCTTGAGATGTCTCAGGGTGGACGCTTGGGGTACCTAATTTTCTATTAGGGATTTAGTTTCTTGGAAAAAATTGTGGAAGAAAATGTGCACAGACAGTATACACAGCAGGCCAACTTAGTTTCTTTATAAAGAAAATAAAGGAGAGAGAGGGACTGTAACTTGTCCAGAGTCACAGCAGCAGTAACTGGGGAAGGTGGGAGCAGAAGGGAAGTTTCATTATTTGCCATCCCACGCTCAGCCACAGGACTGAATCCAGAGAATCTCACAAAATTTATCAAGACTAGAAATAAAGGCAGCAAAAATATTTTGGATCAAACTTCCATTTCTTCGTCATTCTAGAAACAGTCCCACTGTCCATTTGTAGATAACTTTCTCTTCATCAATTAGAATTTTGTTCAATTTCTCTCCTTTTCCCCTCCTCTCCCTCCTATTCTGGAGTTGGCGAGTGGGAAAAGCAAATCTTGAAGGCCAGCACATGCCACACAAATTCAGCAAGCACAAGGGGAGGTGAAAATTCCCTGCTCCCAGCTTTTATGGCAGGGTGCAATTGGTGGTGTGTGTTTGCTATTTAAACAAAGGAGCCCTGGAGTTAGAGGAAGATCTTCCCCAAGAAGCTGCTGACTCCCGAAACTTAGTGTCCTGCTCCTTATCAGGCTTGTTTATTACAGGTTTCATAAATGTTTTATGAGTCCCTGATGACTGCATCGCTGAGCAGGGTGGTGGCAGCTGCCTCCAACTTTGTGCGTTGTTGACAAAAGATCAAAGACCAGATTTACCACTCTGATAAGATAGGACGGATAAGAATCCTGAACTGACTTTTTCCCTGTTTCCTGCACTGACAAGCACATTGCAGAACTTATTGACAGAGCAATTCTGCCACTGGGGTCTCAATCTTGAAACCTCGTATGGACAACACTGCTGCCAATTTAACAGAATCACAGGATGGTTGAGGTGGGAAGGGACCTCTGGAGGCCATCTGGTCCAACCCCTGCTCAAGTAGGGACACCTAGAGGAGGCTGTCCAGGGCCATGTCCATGCAGCTTTTGGAGATCTTCAAGGAGGAGACTCCACAGCCTCTCTGGGCAATGTCCCTTCCCCTGGGCTTAGCGGAGCTTCCTTGAAATGGGCAGTGAGGCTTGAAACCGTTGTTGATTTAGGGCAAGCCATCACTTTGACTGAAATCTCTCCTTCAGAGACTCCCTGCACAGAGGAGCACTGAGGTGATGTTGGTGTTGTTGGGGTCAGACCGATGAGGACTGCTGTGGCATTGCCAGCTTCCCAATTTTTCAAAGGTCTGGTGCACAAGGCCTCCCTCCAGCCGTTGCAGAGCACTGGCTTGCTCCCTTCTGTCCCACAGCCGAGCCCAACGGAGGCAGCAGATGGGAATGCAGGTTGCATGATGGAGGCCAGCTGAGCCCATCACACACAACACAGCTGATTTTAACAGGCCTGATTTTCTAACAGTCCATCCTCCAGGAAGGTCCTGGAGTTGGACTGAGCTGGGCTTTGAGGTGTTATTTGGACTGGAGAAGGAAACATCTCTGGGCATCTCCACCAGAGCCTCCAGTTCTACGACATGAGGGTGGCCACTCAGAGTTGTCAGAAGCATGTTACATGCATTGTAGTTTAGGATATGGAATGCATTAGCAAGCTAAAGAAAGCGGATGGTAAGGCAGGGCTGCTGTGTGTTCCAAACATTACTTGAAATCAGAAGGATTGATTGCTGTTAGTATTTTTTGCTGCAAACTTTCCGAGTGAATTGTTAAAAAAAATTGTGCCTCTTTCCCTTGCCTGGTAAGAGAACTATTTTTAGTTTCTTTTCATTATTCATAGACAGACATTCTGAGACAGCTAAAAATGCAATATTGTAGAAACACTGCGTTCAGTGATTCTGTGTTTGTTGACTTTTGTAAGCAGTTCATTACCAGAACAACTGTAATGCAATGACACAGGGCTTGCCTGAGTCCAGAAGTTAGTTTTGCAAGAAGCCTGACTCCATACTCTGAAAATGTCCCATAACATGCATTAGCAAGACCATAATATCTCAGAAATAGACTTCAGAGCCACTTGAGCTGCAGAAAAGATGGCTCAAAGCAATAGGTTAGCCCACAGCACTTAAAGCCAGGCAACAGTATGAAATAAAGAAAGGTAAACTGAGATCTAAATTTCCAGCCCTGAGTTCACAGGCCCAGGCAGACCCTGTAGTAAATTGCAGAAAATCCATTTCTTCTCAGTAGCTTACTACTTTCTTAACAGTACCTTGCTGGTGGTTGCTGCCTGTTTTGCGAGTTACATTTTATTTAGTTTCATTGAAAATCAAAGATCCAAAAAAAAAGTGCAAGTTTAAACATTTTTCCTCTGTCCTTGATACCAGAACCTTGCTTCTCTATAGTTCAAAGAAAGATGCTTCTGTGGAAAGGTAGGGCTCGGTGTCCATAAAAAAGTCTATCAGATGGAAGAGGCTGGGTTTTACGCCCTTTTTGTGGAAGCGTAAACAACTCCACAAGGTGATGGAGAGTACAAAATCAAACCCAGTGACCTGAAGTACCCAAGGGACTTGTTTTTTAAAAAACAGCACATGGAAATCTAACACAAAATCTATCATATTTTACATGAGCTAATAAGGACAAACACCCTGTTACACGCTCAGGTAATTATTTGGTATCCACTTAATTAATCTACATGCTCATTTGCTGCTATTGGAAATAGAGGTAAGACTCCGCAGGGGGATGGCGATGCAGTTATCATCCCTGTGTGAGTGGGGGCACTGGCAGAGCAGAGCTGATGGGGCCACCACCATCCCCTGTGCCTGGTCCTGCTCTGCCCCAGGGGTCGGTCAAAAAAACGATGCCAGGGAGAGCTGCTGCTCCCCAGGGGCTGGCTGATGGGTGCGTGGTGCCCCGACCACCCTGGGCTTCAATGAGACTTTGTGCTGCGGCTGCTTCTTCCCATTTGCCTGCAGCAGGTCTTGGCCATCAGCAGTGATGATAAACGTGAGGTTGAAAGGGACCTCTGGAAGTCATCTGGTCCAACCTCCTCCTCAAGCAGGGCTATCTAGAGCAGGTTGCCCAGGACCCTGTCCAGACGGCTTTTGAAGATCTCCAAGGAGGTTTTTGAACATCTCCACAGCCTCTCTGGTCAACCTGTGCCTGTGCTCAGTCAACACCTCCCATGGGGTGTAAAAACTGCTTCCCCATGGAGCTGCTGGAGCTGCACGAGGAGCAGCAGCGGGTGCAGCAGCTCCGATAGGGGCAGGTTTTGCAGGGCTGGAGTGCAGGCAGCAGCGTCCTAGCAGAGAAAGTGAGCACAGCCTTTTATAGCAAGCGCGGGCAGGTGGACGCGGATCTTTATCTCCTCTGCACTTGTTTCCTAAACATTATCAACTCAGATTACTGTCCACAAATTTCACTCCAAAACTTGAGAGTAATAGGCTTTTACAATGCAGTAAAAAAGATATTAACTGGTTCTGGGATTGACTAGACAACCATTTACACCACTCTTTTATCAATATTGCCATAATTTGACACTTCTGAATGGAGGACGATTGTAAAGTGTCTGCAGACCCTGTAAAACATGTTAAATGGAGATTAGTCTTACTGCTTAGTTTAAGCCTAGTAAAAGATAATTAAATTGACTGATGCAGCTGTAAATCTCACTTTTATCAAATCCTGGCTCTCTTTGTCCTTATGATTTTACAGCATCATTAATGTTGTTGTGACAATATCATTAATCTCCTCCTGCTGCTCAGAAAATGAAAGGGAACCAGCAGACACTATGTAAATCTGCTCTCCCCTCACTAACATTATCTTTTCTCACTTCTTGATTCTCTCCCAGCCCAGACACATATTTCGTTCAGGAGGTGCTTTTGTAAGCTGAAAATCAGTTGTAAATACACCGTACTGTTTCTTTTGCTGCTGCGTTTGTGAAAAGGTTTTATTGGATTTATTTATTTATATATTTGTTTTGTGAATCAAAAGGGGATTAGAAATCATTCTTCAGTGTTTCTTTCTTTTTTTTTTTTTTAATTTAACCTATCAGCAGTACAACACAAAAGACCATCAGGCCTAAAAGCTCCAGAGGTACACTGTTGTTTTCAAAACGCTGGAACTCCAGCTTAAGTCAGCAGTGACACATATTCCTAGATGTTCAAGCCACATACGTGGTGACTGAGTCACAGCGCAGCTCTGAGTGGGTCTCTCATGCTCCTCTGACCAGATGCATCTTTATGCATCCCTGGTCTGCGGAGGCCTCAGGATGTCCTCAGGTGACCAGCAGGTCCAATTCAGTGTTAATCTCAATTACTGTTTCCCACACAGCTAAAATGAAGCCTCCTACCATGCCCGACCCCTGACACCTGGCCACCTGCAGTCCAAATTCCCACACGAGGCTTGGTCTGGCTTCCTGTTGCGGGGTCATTGCAATAAATGGGTTATCGATTAAATCCTGTCTCCTGCTCTCTCTTATCTCACCTACTTCCACGTGTGCTGAGCTGCAAAATTGTGCTCACATAATGTGACACAGATTCCCAGGAGACCCTTGCTGAGGTGCACCATGAGATGAGAGGTGCCCAGTTACAGCAGCGTTCATTTGATGGAGGTCCACCTTTGCGGAAAAGCAAGATGAAATGGTCCCTCCACCAAGCTTGGCCTTGGGTGAAAAATGGGCCTGAGTGGGGAGAATTAGACAGGGATGGTTGACTTTCTTCCATCTCTGGTTTCCAAGTGAGAGCTGGGACTGAGCTAGGCATGCGGAAGGGGTGAGTAGTCTGTGTGGGGAATGTATAGCCCAACAACATCCCATAAGAGATCCCAACATAACACCTGATCTCGTGGTCTCTGCGCACGCAGAAAAGTAGCTTCTTCACTGGTGCAATGTGGCTGCCTAGGCCATGGCTCACACCCTGTGTGCTGCACACGGACTTCCTTGTGCGGACAAGCCCGAAGACACCTCTGGTTTTCACAGTGCCTTCCTGCACCACATCAGTTGAGCGGTTGTGCAAGGCAACAGAAATCTAGACCCTCAGAATCGGACTCCAAAAAAATGTACAGTTTCAAACGTTAAGACACCCTTGGCTGGGAGGCAGACAGATTTTGAGTTTCTTTATGGGCCTCTTGGGTTACATTTTAATGGTTGTCTCTGCAACCAGAAGGACTAAAAATATCATTAAAATAAAATAAAATAAAACTTCCCAGACAGTGCTTGTGCAAGGCACAGGGGACAGCACATCCCAGGGACAGTTCCCAGTGGGCAGTACAGACGTGACAGTGGTGGTTCAAGGGCAGGGAGTTTAGCTCTATGGACTCCGGCCAGCCAGGGCACTGGCTGTCAGGGCCTGAGGACTCACCATGGTCCATTTTATAGACTAGTTTAGGTGGAGCTGGTGCGTGTCTCAGGTTCAGGCTCACCAAGGGGGAGTTGTTCTGCTGGGCGTAGTCATGGGAATCCTAGGTGGAGATAGATACAGGGTGCTCCAAATTCCTGTGATGGAGTGAAGAATCAGCAGGCTTCTAAGAGGTGACTGATAAAAAATGATCATAGAATTGACCAAAATACCTGTCCTGGTGTTTCATAGCACTCACAGAGCCCTTGGGAAAACCCTGGTGGAAGCCTCTGTGAGTGCCTGGGGGCTATCACACCACCTCACCAACTGCATCTCAGCTCAACACCTACCCAAAATGATTCCAGCTTTCTTTCCTCTGTATGGTTCTTCCCTTCATGACTACATATGAACTGTGCATCCTGAATCACACATTTCTAAAACACTTTGTTTCTTTACATTTTTAAAACACTTTGTTCTCCAGAAGAGGATCACTTGCCTTCCTGAGGTTTAACTATGGACACTGGGTCATGAACCTTAGATTGATCAAGGAACACAGAATCCCATCTCCCAGTTTGTGGTGGACAATATAATCCCACATCAAATAACAGGGGATTTCAGATAAGTGAAGTTCAGATAATCATTCTGTCTTCCATCCCCAAGGTCAGCTGGCTCAGCAGGGCTTTGTCCACGTTGTTTTACCTAAAATATTTACCTGAGACGCAGGACTAAATCCCTTCAAGCTAGATTTCCATTGAGGCACTTCACCTTGGGAGATGCCTCTCACATGCCTGAAATTTTGTGGGGTCTTTGTGAAAAACAAAAACCAAAACAACAACAACAACAAAACCAACAGCCTGAATGCTGATTGAAGCCAAATGGCCCCTCATAACAAGGGATATCAGCAGGCAAACCAGGAGGTTTACAGCTAGGATATTCTCACCAGCCATTTTCTTTGACTATCTTTATTTCCATGGTTAATTCTAGGTTTGAGACTGTCCCCTAGGACCAACACATAACCAGAATTGTACTGTGCTTGGCTGAAGTCAATGGAACAAATTGGGTATTTCAGCTTAATGTTGGGAGAGGGGGTGGTTACGTAAAAAATATTTTGGAGTTCATAACCCAGTGCTTAAGTTACAGTGAAGCCTAAATATAGTACTTCAATCAACAGCAGCTATAATTTCACTCTAATATGCCTTTAAACCCAGTGGTCTGAAAGTCCAAAAGATAAGAAGCACTTCTCAGCAATGCAAATAGACACACAGCATGGGGTTCATGCAAGGGACACTCCTCCTTTTGAACCGCAGATAACTGGGAGGCAGAAAGCAGGGAGCTCCCCCTAACCTTGGCTCTTTCTGTGGGCAAGGTTTGCCCCTCTGCAAAGATCCAGGGCAGCTCCAGCATCTCTTTTCTGTGCCAGCCCTCCAGATAAGCAGTAAGGGAGCTTGTCCCTAAGCTCTGCAAAGAGGAGTAATTCGTAGTGAGAGCACAATAAGTGGAATGGTCTGGGATAAAGGGTTGGTGGAAAGAAATGGAGAGTGTTTTGTTTGGGTATGCTGTGTGCTAGGCGTAGATATATTCTTATACAGGGGTATGTACAGAGGGGGCTAAAACAGATGATTTATTTCTAGGACCTGTGAAGCTTGTGCCTGTCAGGTAGTGTGCTCCACAGTTACAGAGGATTCATCTCACTAGATGGCTAACTTCAGTCTTAAAAAATTAAAGTGTTTAGCATTAGACTGAGGTCTCTGAGCAAGTGGTGGAGAAAGATGGGCATCTCCTGAAGGCGGTTCATCAAAGACCAAGTTTAACAACCCCCTGAACGCACCTAACCCTCTCTGTTGACCATGCAGCGAGGTAGACACCTGGCTTGGACTAGATGCATGACATAGTGTGGGTCCTGTCCCATGAAGAACCGACCAGGAGGGACAAACCTGCACAAGGAAAACACAAGGATGACTGCACAGGAGCTGCAGGTGTGACTTGGGCCGCTCCCTTCCTTCTGCTGCCAGCTGGGATTTCGTTCATGTGGACAGCAGGACAGGAGATGGGCTCTTCCAAGCCTGGGGCTAGGTGTCCTCACAGGGCTCAGCACTGTCCCCCTGCAGTGCCCCGCATCCCATTCATTTCACAGGTGCCATGACCTGGAAAATCCTTGCAGCCGGGTCAGCAGGTCCAGGTGTGTGAAAGTCCAAGGGCAGGATTTTGCCGAAGTCCACCCCTTTATGGCGCACAAAGGTCTGCCGCGCGGCCGGGCGGCTCCACGTGGGCGGCGGGAGCTGAGCCCTCGCTGCGCAGGGAGACATTTACAGCCCAGCAAAGCGGTGCCCTTTTCAAAACCTGCTATAAACCAAATGCCCGGCCGCATCGCTGTATGCCGATGGCACCGACACCTGCCTGGCCGCTGCGGTGGCAGAGGTGCAGTCTTGTAGCAGCCGAAGGGACTCCTGTGCAGCATCTGGTCCCAAACTAATGGCTGAGATTATCTGGAAGAGTAAATACCATAAGGTTTTGCTGCCTCTCTGAGTGTTGTTGCTCCTCAATAAAATGTGCACATTATTTGATTCTAATTATATTTGGTTCAAGTTGCTTCCTAATGATTAGCGTTTGGAAGAGATGTCAACAATTTTCACTTTAAATTAACAGTGATAGGCTTTTATAGCAGAGTATAAAGATATCAGCTGGAAAATCTGTGGCCATCAATGTCTTTATTTTTTTCCTTTATCTATTGATATAGCCCTAATTTGACACTTGTCTGTTGAGGAAGCTTGTAAAGAGGCTGCCGACCCTGTAATGCAAGTTAAATTTAGATTAGTCTTATAGCTCACTTAAAGCCCAGTAAAGTGATAATTAAATCCACTGCTGTGGCTGTAAACTCTCAAGTACCTGGAATTAGCTCTGTTCCTGCCTCTGACATACGGCTTCATTAGTGTTTATGCTGTCCCCTGCCCCAGGGCCCATCCAGGTGATGCAGGGCTCCTCTGTCCCATCCAGCCTTGTGAAATGACACATCCCAGCTGCCACGAGTTGCTCCTGAGCCTCAGCATGTAGCTGCTGTGACCGTGCTTATCTCTGAGTTCAAACCAGAGGTGACAATCTGGGTCAAAACCATCCAGCTTATCAGAGAGAAAACATATCTGTTGGGGCAAACAACAACAAATTCTGCCTCGGTGGTGGCATGGTCTCCAGAGCAGACGCCTTGGGCAGGGTGACAAATCTTGGTTCCTGCATGCCCATGGGGCCCTGTGCTGTGTCAACTGGCCGCTCTGGCACACAGAATTTTTGGAAATATCCCACTTGTCTCTTTGGTAGCAAAACGTGTCTAAAATATCTCAAAACTGCTTTTGCAGATGCCTAAAGGAAAGCATTACACATCAGAGAAAGTCATGCAAAGGAGAACAGGTTTCAGTTTTGGTCATCGTGACTCAAAAGGCAGCTTATGATGAAAAAAGCTTGAAATACATTCAGTGCTCTTTGCTAGGTCTTTTCGAGCTCTGTCCGATATCTTGTTTGAATTTCAATCATTATGATAATTAAATTTTCAGGGAAGGAGCAGATCACATTTTCTAAGAACAATTACTGACTACTTTATTTTCTTGGTTTTCGTGTTTCCCTGTGATCCATTAAATAGAAAACATTTTGCACACTTCATCACTGAAAGGTACATGGTACTAAAACCCACCAGCGAGCAGCAGTGACAGAGAACCGTGCAGCACGAAGCAGAGCAGCCACCAGGTGGAGGTGCCTTTCCCGAGCCCACAGTTCGGTGAGGACAGGATTCATCTCCCCTGGTTTCATACGTGTGCCAAATGAAGACCTCTGCACCTGAGCTGTCACCTTACCTTCCTAGCCAAGGGGAGGGGACTTGTTTTTCCCACGCTGAGAAAGCGCTCAGTGCCAGCGCCTCCTTCCCACCACACGGCCTGACCTGTGTCTTCCCTCCTCGCTTGGAAGGAAGGACTTGGCAGAGGGGTCTGCTGAGGGGTACCAAACAGATGACCCGTGGGAAATCCTCTGAGCTGAAACTATAACAGAGGCTGGGCGAGGGAGGTGCTACGGACACTCAGCTGCCCTTTGTCTTCCCTTGGTGACCAGCCACCGACAGCATCTGCTGGAGGAGGGGACTGGTGGAGTTTGGGGCTGAACCTGAATGACAGTTTTCTAAATTTATTGAGAAATTGACTGGGCAGCCTCCACCTTCTGTTCAAGGCCGGCCTGGTGGCACCCTGCTGCGTTACATCCCTGCCCGCTCGGATGCAGCAGGATGAGATTACCCCGTCCTGAAGCAGCTGCACGGGAGGGGCCGTTCAATCTGCAGCTAAACCCCCCCTAAACTCAGCCACCTGCCCAAAGGCTGCTGCGTGCAAGCCGAGCCCCTGAGCTCTTCCAGTCGACGGCGCCCACCCCAGCGCTACCAGGCTCGTCCCCCGAAGCACCGGCCGCGCTCGGCCGGCCGCGCGGCCCCGAGCTGTGCCTGCAGGCGCGCTGCGGTGCGCGGCAGNCGTGAGAACACGGCGCGTGATTTTCCAGCTTTCGGGCGGTTGTTTTGGTCGCCTGGCACTTCAGGCGCAGGAAGAAGGAGAGAGCTGGACATGCCCTGTGAAACCCGGGGCGAGGATGCTGGGCACGGTTTCTGGAGCTTGGGAGTTCCCCACGCAGAGACCTGGCTCTCTGCCGTGCTGCTGCTCCTCTGCTCGGCTTCAAAGTATACATGCGTTCATTATTCCTTTCTCCGACCCACGCCTATGCAGCTGGTAAAAGTGCGATGGCCCTGCCCATAAAAGCTTTTGCATTTGTGAGTTATTTTCCCTTTGGATTTTCACACCACGCGCACACACACACACACACACGCTAGCCAGGGCCTCAAGAAGGGACAAACTGTCCCTGCCCAGGGAATTTGTGTGCCATGCCAGGGCACTTGAAGCTACCACCTCCTGGTCACCAGGGTGACATCCATCACCTCTGTCTGCACAAATGAAACCGTTGTTGCTCATTCTTTGCATCAGGGGCCACATGGTGAAACCCTTTTCCTTGCCTCGTCTTTCCAATTCTGCCTGTCTGCGAGGCATGTGGGTCCTATGCCAGCGATGTGTGTTGGAGGACCAAAGCGACTTCCAGCAGCCCCGCGATTCCCAGCTTCTACCTTCCACCCTCCCGCACCTGCCTCTTGTTCACCAGCAATCACAAGAGAGAAAAGTCAAGGATGGAAAACACCCCAAACAGGGTGATTTTCACTCGAGGAGGGAGCAGAGCAAGGCGTGAGTGCTCTCTTAAAGCAACCCAGAGCTAGACACTGGCCCATGCCATTTGAAGACATAATAAAATTTACTGCATTAGCCTTTCAAGAACTACCAGCACATCTCCCCTTGGCTACCTTCAGAAACACTTTTTAAATATTGAAAATCCCACTGAGCCTTCATTATGAAACTTTAATGGAGACAGATTCTCTGAGTCTGCTGAAAGGATTTCTCTGCAGCATATACTGCCGCATTTCGGTTAATTTACTGGGCTTCTTTCTCCTCAGCAACTTTCTTTTCAGCGTCTCCCTTCTCTCTCCCTCTTAAGTGCTAGTTCTGCTCTTTGTTTCATTTTTCATTTCTTCTTTTCTTTCTAGCCAGTATTAATTAAGCCTTCTAGACACCTCTTTTTTCCTTTTCATTTTAGGCTAGTTTTTTTCCACTTTCCCCTTTTGGCTTCTACTTTGTATCTTCTCTTTCCTGTGGCTTTAGATGAGTGCTTTTTCTTCTCTGCCTCTCTCTGAGTTTCCATATTTTCTCTGAAAACCAAGCTTGCCATGAATTGAGTGAGTTGAAATGGCCGGGTCAAGCCATCCTCTGCCAGACCACTGGAGCCTAGGATTCAGCTTTTCAATAAAACATGACCAAACACCAGGTGAAACACAAGTTAGAGGCAGTCTTTCGGGGCACCTCAGGTGCTGATAACCTGCCTGGTCCACTGTGAGCAACACTTTTCATATCACTGCTCAGGCATGAGGCATCTGTCTCTGAGGGACTCTTCTGACACCTTTTATAACCAAAGACAAGAAATAGGCCCTCTGGGGCATGATTCGTTGGACCAATTTTCTGTCTGTTTGGATGTTGGATGACTCTCTGGGGATATCTGTTTTCCTCTACCTTGAGGGACCTTAGGATGACTCGCTGGACCTTTGGAGGTAGCTGGTCCGCCCCTGGTCATATAAATCCCTTCCACCATGTGAGCTCCTCTCTCCTAACAACAGGCTCTACAGCATGGGTCATTACGGTGAGCAGATCTTTGGTTATCCATATTCAAGGACATTACCACATGTGTTTGGTCTCCACCTTTTCCTTTGCTATTCCTTTGCCACATCCCTGCAGCACAGTGTTGTGGCTTAACTGGGCGGGTAGCTGAGCACCACACAGCCATTCGCTCACTCCCCCTTCACAGGGGAGTAGGGGAGAAAATTGGAAAGAACAGTACAAGAGCTCGTGGGTTGAGAAAAGGACAGTTTAATATGAAAGAAAAAAAATTTTAAAAACAAGGAAAAAAAAGGAAAAAAAAAGAATATACAAAGCAAGTGATGCACAAAGCAATTGCTCACCACCAGCTGACTGATGGACCGATGCCTGTCCCCAAGCAGCAGCACCCCTCTGGCCAACTCCCCCAGTTTTATTGTTCAGCATGACACCATGTGGTGTGGGACACCCCTTTGGCCAGTCTGGGTCACCTGTCCTGGCTGTGTCCCCCCAGCTCCTTGTGCACCCCCAGCCTCCTCGCTGGCAGGGCAGCACGAGGAGCAGAGAAGCCCTTGGCTCTGTGTGAGCTCTGCTCTGCAACTACTGAAACATCGGTGTGCTGTCAGCAGTACTCTCATCCTAAATCCAAAACAGCACCGTAACAGCTACTAGGAAGAGAACTAACTCTATCCCAGCTGAAACCAGGACACACAGACACCTGCAGGTTGTGAGAGTGCTACAGCAATGTCTACTATGACACCTTCTCTAGGGCATGCCATCTTCTTCAGCTTTCTACCTTATCTATTCTGCAGAGCCCAGGACAGGAACTGTTTAGGTTTTGTTGCTGTGATCATTTACTTCTTGTGGCATTTTCTCTGAATATTCTGAGGTTATTCAGTATCTGCAGATATTAGACATGAACACAACATCCAGACAGCACTGGGAGCGTGTAGGTTCATGCATGGCTGGTCCCATGACTGGGCAGTGGTGTATTGTGGTGTGATGGATGGCACTTTTGTCACCAGATCATTAGAGAGGCTGCAACATGTGGATCTCAGGTGCCTTCCTCAGTGCCCTGTGTCCTGCAGCACTGGCGTAGCTGGGAACGACCCATTTCGATGAGGAGAAGATCTCTGGTTATCAGTAATGAAATCTTTTATTCTCAAAATGCGACTGTAAAGCAAAGAAGAAAAAAGAACAACAAAACCATGTAGAAGGACAGCTGCAGTGTCTTCTGTTGTGTCCCCCTTGAGGAGAGCTGCCAAGAAAAAGTTGCTAGTTCGCGTGGAATGAAGCAGAAATTACCTGTTGCCCATACTCGGTGTCCGATGCCACAGTGTTAGCTGGAGATTTGGCTGGAGCTGATTAACACACATTCCTTCCGCAGGACTCATTCCTGACCATCCTCACTGGCACTGTTGCCAAGCACAGGGAGTGGGACTGTGGTGGGCTGACCCCAGCCAGCAGCCGAGCGCCCACACGTCCCTCGCTCTCCCCTCTCCCACGCGATGGGCAGGAAGAAGGAGGATAGGGAGAAGACTCATGCATTGAAATAAAGACAGCTTAGTAGGTGAAGTGAAAACTGTGCAAGCAAGCAAAGCAAAGAGAGGAATTTGTTCATGATGTCCCTTTGACAGCAGATGGTTTGCCACCTCCAGGCAAGCAGGGCCTCAGGAAATGGCAAAAGTTACCCAGGAAGGCAAACGCCATAATGACAAATGTACCCCTTCCTTCTCCTTTCCCCCAGATTTATTGCTGAGAGTGATGCCATGTGGTACGGGACACCCCTTCGGCCAGTTTGGGTCACCTGTCCTGGCTGTGTCCCCTCCCAGCTTCTTGTGCACCCCCAGCCTCCTCACTGGTGCAGAAGAGTGGAAAAAAGAAAAACTCTATATTATGCAAGTACTGCTCAGCAATAGACGAAATACCGGTGTGTTATCAGCGCTGTTTTAGTCACCAATCCAAAACACTCCACCATAGGGGCTGCTATGGAGAAAACTAACCCCATCCCAGCTTGACCCCGTACAGGGAGCCGGCCGGGAGGTTCAGCCTGTAGGCGTGTGTCTCCAGCTGACCTTTCCTCTGAGCTCCCACGACAGATCAGGAGGTCTTTAGGAGCTCAGCTGTCACACGGGTGTCCAACAGGCCTCCAGCCACTGCTCCTGAAGAGGGTGGGTTTCCGTAAGCCCTGTCTCGTGTCTGCTGGTCCCAAACAAGCCTCTCGGGAACCCTTAGAGACGAAGGGATGGTACCAACACACACGTACAGATGCCTGCGTTTCCTCTCACACTGATTCCCATGCAGGAGCAGCTACAAAGCAGCGGAGGGACGACCCTTCTTGGTGCTAAATCCACGGCAGCCCTGCCTGCTTAGATGTACCTGGCATGAGGCAGCTGGCAGAGTGCCTGGGAACATTCCCCATGGGAGAGGTTCAGCAAATTGCTTCTAGATTCAAGCACACCTTTTAGATCCTATTCTCTCTACTTTGCATATTCATTTCTAAGCATTCCTTAACTACTGTGGTTGATATATTAAGCTATAATTTCTTCTAGCACCTGCTATCATTTTGTCAGAGATACATTGTATCATAAATCAAGATTCTATGTTGTTATTTAAAAAAAACAGTGATCTAACCTTCCACTTTATCTAAAAAGTAATAATTCTGATCAACATCCCCTCTGCTCGTACTCAGCCATGCATACGAAATATCATGTCTTTATTTTTTCTGTCTAGCCAATAAATAAAGATACTATCACCTTTCTGGACAAGAGCTTAACTTCCGTATATCAACACAATCGAGATCGGTTCTCTGATACCAAATGCATCTCTCAGACACAAACTTTCCCTGATGGCGTCTCTACAAGGCTAAGAAGTGTTTATACAGGGTCACACTCCGGACACTGTGCTGATGGATAAAGCTGCTGCAGGGGTGAGGCTGAGTTGTATTGGCTCTGAACAGTCTTAGACTGGAAAACTGAACTTGCCTGAGCCTCTGTGGAGGTACAACATAATCCCTCCTCTTCCTCAGCCAGTGCAGCTCCTGATCTGAAGCAGCGGCTGCTGTTTCAACCCTGAAACCACTCCACAGTCCTGTCAAAGTGTTTCAGGGCTGCCATGCATTTCTCAATGGCTCATTGGAGCCAGTGGGACTGGCAAAGGCCAATTAAATAGAAGGCACAAAAATTAAAGGAACGGAGAAATTAAAGGAAGTGGGTGGAGATTGTTTGGCTCTTTGTCAATAGCCTGGTGACTGAAGACAAAATATCAGCATTCCTTCTGATATTTGTTTCCTTGTCAGAAAGACAACTTGGAAGGGAGAGGCCCCACAACAGAAGGAAGAAAATCTGTCATTGTAGGAAAAAATGGAGGCTCAAACCACAGACAAGATTCCTGAAGCATGGGAACAGATGGATTTAAAAGCTATGAAATGTCATCTGAATACTTTTGATGTTGATTCAAACTGATACCTTGAGAAATAATTAGTAACAAACTGGTATGGCAGACCTTTGTTCCACCAGCCTACCGTTTTCATGATCCAAGCACCATGTCTGTCAGACATTTCTTCATGCTCACAAATTCCTCTTTGTTCCCAGGCATGCAATCAGGCTGAAGAAAAAGAAATTACAGGGGGAAGAGCTCGGAGGAAATTCATGCATGTCATCTAGATAGGAGTTGCTTCATCTAATTGCAGCCATCTGAAAGATGGTCATTTGGACAAGAGGATCTGGTACGTGGTCAAGGAAGCTGGCCAAGACAGCGAGATGGGAATCTCGAAGCCTCTTTCTTTCCTGTCACTGAGAAGGGAACTCAGAGCTTGGACAATTGACTTCAGATGAATTCTGACCTCTGGGTTAATGTAGCCAGAATGCTAAACCATGGTGTATTTGTAAATGGCTTCTTTTAATAAAGCAATGAATTTGGATTTATTTGGTGGTCATGTTCTTATTCATCATGTGGCATATAAAACAATGGCCAGGAAATCCTCTACCCTGAGAGTTTTACCTTGTTTTCCTGCATGTAAGAAAATGCAAAAAATGTTTCTCAATGGACTTGCTTTTTCACCTACAAAGCTCCCAGAATTACAGTATCTTAAATGTCAGTGGGAATTACTGATTCCTGAGTGAAACACAAGCGAACATCATCTGACTAAATCTTCTATCTGAAAAAGTGCACCTGACAAATTGTGCCCTGCAGATGCTTGCCTTTCTCCATCACTGAAGTGTAACCAGCTCACTTCTGAGGTGAGATAATCCTGCCCTGCTCTCTTGTTAACCATTTCTATTCATAGATTTCAAAAGATTTTTACCCTGGTCTCCAGGAGGTTTCTTTGTTCTGCTCAGCCACTGCCCAGGACCATGTGATAACTTCAGCCTATTTGCACCAAACTCAACAGCTCAAACCATGCAGATTTAGTGGTGGTCAGTGAATAGGACCTGGAAAGACAAGCTGGTACATGCAACCAAGGAGATGCGTGTGCAGTTCAGCCCAGTCCCTCCTGAGATGCAGCACCACCAGCCAAGGTGATCTTCCTGCCTTCTTCCAGGTGATCTGCAAAGGTGTTGCTGCAAACCAGCCCCAGCAGATCCTGCCACTGCCACATGGGTGGACATAGAGGAGGGCTTTAATGTGGGCGGTGAGATGTGGGCAGCTGGCGAGGACCTGGGATCCCTACGAAGGGGCTTCCTCCGCGGACACCAGGCTCTATTAGTGCTCATGGAAAACCCTGTCTGGCTGCTCAGGCTTTGCACGTGTATAAATGCCTGTATTATTTCTCCGTCTCTTAATGACAGTAATAAACCTCTGAGCAGATCTGGTTTGCACCAGACCCCTGCGCCTGGATTGTCTATAAGAATGACTGCATGATATGGAAATAGGTCCGTAAGAAGCCACCTAGAAATGTACAGCTATAAAACAGAAATTAAAACATAGGTGAGCAATCCAGAGCCTCCCTCAAGGCGTAAGTCAGGTGTCTTTCCCTGCATCTCAGATTATCTTGAAGTATTTTGAAATAAAAAATGCTAATAATAATAAAGAAAGCTACCAACTGCGGAATATAAAATTGCTAATAATATCCTGAGCTCTGAGATAAGTAACATTGTTAATAAGGCACAAACACTGGCAGACCTAATTCCAAAAAAATCCCTTCATATTAGAAAAGGCAGATTAACCGTATGGGTTGTGCAGTTTAAACAGGAGCTGAGACAGGTTTCTCTCTTTACCTGCTCCCTAGACATACCAGTTCCTCTTGATTCCCTTACAGCAATCACCTTCTTCCACAGTCTACAACCAGGACAGTGCCTCCGGTTGAGGGAACTGCCCAGAAGATGGGCAGGTAGGGCCATGTGGCTCCACTGCTACATGCAGAAACAGCAGGTGAAAAAGGTACCCTTGCTGTGGCTGCCTGAGACAAGAGCTGATGGTCTACCTTGAGCGTGGAGGACGTGTAGCTCGGGAAACGCCTCTTCTCAGCCTGGACCTGAAAAGGAAGATGTTTTCCCTTCTCCGAGACTGGTTCAAAAGGACTGCTCTGCCCATACCCACCTACCCTCTGGGGCTCCTGAGAAGCAGCAGAGCCCAGCTTCTCCTGGACTTCTGCCCTGTCAGTCCCTCTGGTCTTGTGCGCACCTCATAGCGATTAGTCGCAGACGTGTCTTTGGGCAGAGATGTTTTCAAAAAGTTTTCTCATTACATGCTAGAAAGCTTATGCTGGAAAGACAGCTGACGTTGAAACATCAAATGCTCAGAAGTTAGGAAATGCCAGAATTAAGGCTGTCTGATCAGGTGTCAGTCAGTCCCTGGTTCGGCAGAGCCAGATCAGAAGTGATCTTCTGAATTTGGGGGAACTGGATCTGAGAGGGTCTTATTAAATATCAGAGAGGCTGAAGACAGGTTAAGAGCCAAAGGGAATATAAAAATTACCTAAACATATATTTTAAGTTGAAATGCATCGTTTTCATATTCTGTATAATGTCTTTTATAATACATGATCTTACATCTAGCAAAAAACATTGAAGGTAGGGATGCTAGGAATGGATACTACCCCTCTTCTGCACCCTAAAAGAGTGTTTTACTTTTTACAGGACTTCATGTAATGGAAAAGTGCATAATTTCTGTATACTTTTATTTTCTACTTGCAGTTTCATAACTTTTAGAAAGGAAACCTGAATAATTCTGCCTCCTGCCTCTCCATCAAATGCCATTATTTCCATTTTTCTTGTGCCCATGCCTGTCTGATAAAGTCTTTAATTTCCTTCAAATGGCCACTTAACCAAGCAAAACAGGTTTTGAGTAAAACCCAGAGTTCCCCTAACCATCCCCTAGCCATCCCCCAGATGGCTCATGCCCTGGGCTGGGAAGGGAGGAGGGAGGGCTGTCTGAAGGCGAAGCCTCAAGAAATGTCACCCTGCATGAGAGGGAAAGACGGTCAGTGCCGGGCGGTGGCAGTGGGAGTACTGGGGCTGCCCTCGCTGAGCACAGGCTCTCCAGATGTCCGCTTGCCATTTCGCAGACCCCTGGAGGTCCTGGTGTTGCTGAGCGTTTTCCAAGTGCTTCCAGGGGTACATACTGTTCTCAGCAACTCCACTTTTTCACTCGGGTCCTTTTTCTGAAGGAGGCACATCTGCTGCTGACGCTTCATGCACAGAAATGAAGCACAAACAATGTTCATTTAAAAAGTACAGTTTGTGCCAGTTTTTATGTACCTGAAAGAAGAGGGCTCAAAAAAAAAAAAGGGGGGGGGGGGATCATGCTTTTTAACTCCCCATTTTGACCGTTTTCCTTTCAAAATATTTTCTTGCTCATGAGAGCTCTTGAGCTTTTTTATGTTTGCTTCTAAAAAGAAGTGTAATGCTCCTCAGAGTACTTTGACAGTGCGCTATCTCGGGATGCTGTGTCTGCACAGGAGTGAACTGCAGGTATCAGAGAGGTTGCTCTGCATGAGGCTGATCGAACAGCTCTGAGAGCAATGGAGTGATTCCCACCTTACAGTACAGGAACAGGTCAAGATTGTCATGTACAAATGATTTCTGATGGTAGAAACCCCGTCTTCTCAAATCGTAGCCTGTAGCTCAAGAAAGTTACAAATCTTTTTTCTGCTCCTGTGGTTTCACGCCAGTGGTAAATAACAGGGATGGATATTCCTTCCATCATGGATTTTTTTGAAATGAAACAGTAGTTCAAGTATGAACTGCTGAAGTTGAAATTGTCCCTTATTTTCCTGCTATTTCACTAGAGCAAGCAGCACCTTGAGATGGAAATAACTCCTCATCTGAATGATCTCCAGCTAATGCACAGCTCATCCTCCTTGTACATTTTCTAATAATGTTCTTGCATATGCTGCTTTAAAAGTCCAAAGGTGTGAAAGGTGTATGACCAAGATTTTTTTGTCTTAGCTTCTCTCTGATACGTCAGGCCAAACCTATGGTTTCCAAGACCTTAGGTATTTCTTCCCGCTCTCTGTGTATACCTTGCAGACTGATATCCCAACACCCACTCCCGAGTTCGCCACCACAACTTGTGGTAAACTTGCGATAGTTTTGCTGGTGTGGCTGGGTACGACCCATGGAACAGGAGCTTCCCATCACTGGTGAAAGGCCCCTCGCCTGTCTGCAACCACTGGCAGCGGCCGAGTTGTTCATTCCTGGCTCCCTTCAGGGACAGTGACCTATTTTTGGCCTTCTCCAGGACGTTGTGCTCCAAAGGTGCCTGCCTCTTTCTGTAACTATGAAGGCAATGTGGGATGGGTCAGGTTAGACTTGAGCCTGGGACCTCCCGCTCGGCCAGAGGCATCTGCCCCAAGGCTCAGCCAGCTGCCTGCTGCCAACGTGGGTACCAGCCACCCTTTTGGATGCCTGAGGGTATCCAGGATGTCTCTCTGGGGCTGGCAGAAGTGATATGAACACATGGAAGAGACAGTTGCAGGCCAGACTGGACATGCTAAGGCAGTTGTAATGGCAGGAGATGTATCTGAACCCTCGTAAGAGTTACTCCATCATTGCTGTAGCATGGTGGCACCTGGAGATTCATCTTACATACGACAAAAACTTATGCCTCTTTTCAGGAAAGAGCAACCACTGCTCTGCTGCACATGGTGAGCCCCCACCGCCAAGACACTCGGACCGGAGTGCCCAAGGGGAAACCTCTCTGCAGCCCCATAGCCAGGAACATCGCCACTTTTGGTGCTGCCTTATCCTCCATTTTCCCTTCTGTCTCCCCCTCTTTCATTTCCTCCAGGCCTTTCTGTATCTCCTGGGTTTTCCTCTGACAAGGATGAGGTCCTCCAGCCTGCACAGTCTGAAGAGGATCAAGCGAGGGAAATTTTCACCTTGTAAATCCGGATCAACGACTCTTCAAACGCCGGCACTGATTTTTTTTTTTTCAGTATGTTTGTGATCAGCTCTGGGTTGCGTTATTTTGTCAATATTACCATCATGATCCCAGCCTCCTTGCTCACAGATCTCATTGCTACGTGGGCAGTAGTAATCAGACTGCTCCTGTCCAGATTAGCCCCAGGATGTTGTGTTTTTCCATCAAGGTTGCCTCCAGCTCGCACTGGAATTAAACAAAGCTTTTCTACTGGCTCTGAGCAAGTCAGATGGTCCCTCAGAAAATAAACTACTCTGACACTGGTAAGGAGTAGCTGTTACTGCATCTTATCCCCTGTGAGCGTTTGGCTAGTACCATTCCTCACCCCAGCCTCAAGGGACTTGACTCTACATCTTCACTCCCCCAGCAAATACCAGGTCCTTCACTGTCCCTCACCTTCATGCTCCTCACTTTGCCTAACAAAAAGGATGGAAGCAACAGAAATCCAGGTGTCCAACTCCTGAGCAAGCATCCGTGCTATGAGCATAGAGCCATGCTTGTGTTCTTCTCTGTTTCCCTCTTGAGGAACAGAGAGCTCAGCCCAGGGTGGTAGGCAAGTCAAGCCACCCAAGTGCCGGGGAGGGTTGGTGTGAATCCTCCTGCAATGCAGGTGGAATGAAGTCTCCTTACTCCTGGATGACACACGCACTGCACTAGGACAGACAACAGCTGTTGGGCTTTGGGGCTGTTTTTTTCCCCATAATCTCTCTTTTCTCTGCATCCAGTAATAATTCAGTCTGAAGAAAATTCGCAGTCCATACAGACCAATACTGCCACAGACAGCAGCCAGAATCAAGAAAAGCCGTGCTGGGCAATAATAATAGAGCTCTGCAATGAAAGACAAAAATAAACATACTGCAATATGAACACACATCGAGTTTCATTATAACTAGAGATTTAAATGCAGATTGGCTTTTTGCCACACTTTTTTCAAGCACTTCAAGGGCTTTGCCACTAGATGTAGCAAAAGCTCTCTTAAAAGTTGTCCACTATTTTTCTGCTTTAAATGGGGAAACAGACTAAAACTCAATGAGTAAGAGAAGGATAGCCTTAAATAGAGAAAAACAGTGTCCACAAGAAATAACTCTGAGAGCAGGTTGCATCGTGTAGGGCACAAAAGGGTTTTCCCCCCCAAAAAAAATAAAGAAAAAGAAAAAGAAAAAAAAAAAAGAGATGCAAATGGGATTGGATCATCATGCTTCAGTGCTCCTTGCTTGGCAAACCCTCTGCACACCAAATTCTGCTCAGCCGTCTCCAAAATAATCCAAAGGGTTTTATGAAGCCTGCATATTGGGGTTAGCAAAAGGGCGTCCACCACCCACTCGGGTGGCAGCTGAAAACCCAGTGCAATTAGGAAGATCAGGCTGTATTACTGACATTTTTCAGTTCTTCCATGAAGTGTGGTTTACTCCAGGTGCTTTTATCCAAAAAAAATAAAATAAAATAAAACAAAACAAAACAAAATGAAACAAAACAAAACAAAATAAAAGGAGGAATTAAATTTAAATCACAATGAAGGTAATGGATTTTGTTGCATTTACTTGTAGGGCTAAACAAATCCTAATAATTTCCACAGAAATGATCAACATTTAAAACAAATACACAAAAAATGTTGCAAAAAATCTGGTTTTTTTGTTCTGTGAAAAGACGGTTGCTTAGGCACTCTCAGTGTAATAAATAAGTAATCTGGAAAAATAAAGCATCACAAGGTAACAGTAGAATTAAGGAGACAGCCATGTGAGGCATTTCGCCATCTGACTCCAATACTTCACCAAGCAGTTTATGATGGAGTGGAGACGCCAAAAGTGGTCATTTCTCCGCATTGAGCTATAGAAAGAGCCTGGGCTGAACAACTGAGCTGCAGCTCTTTCCATTGTGGATATCTGGAGGGATCTGGGGGACAAATCCCACCTTTTCTTTCTATTTCAATGAAAACTGATTCAAACAAAACCAAACAAATAAAAGCTGTAACTTCAGCTAACAGATCCAGGAATACCTAGCACCTTGGCTTTGAAGTGTGCAGTTCCCACTAGAGCCCCGGGCTGGAGGGGACCAGGAGCCTGGCCACAAGGATGGGAGAAGATGCTCTTCCCTGGGACCCTCGTCGCTGCCACCCCTTCCTGACCTGGCTCAGCCCAGGGCTTGGCTGGTTCACCCTCTTTTCTTCTTACGCTAGGTTTTCCCAAAAGCAAACCGCATTTGCACGTTAGAATAACCTCCTCCATTTTACAGGCTTCAGTTTGTTGAGATCTTACTTGAAATCGAGGAGGAGACTGCAATGAGAGCTGGGTCTGGTTTCTGTTCCGTTAGCTCAAGGCGTGACTGCAGTCCCCGTGCACCCAGTGCCACGCAGTGACAAGGACGGGACAAGCTGCTTCCCAGCTGCTTGCAGGGAGGGTGGCTTTACAGACAATCTCAGAAGACAGTACAAGGAAAAAGATATATATCGTGTTATTTACCCCATGGGGAGAGGGAATTACCTGAGCAGAGGAGTGAAAATACACACCTCCATCTCATCATGATTTATCAACAGCAGTCACTTGATAAGATGGTAAAAAAAGGACCACTGAGTAAAAGTAAATTGGGCATTTTTTTCCCTAAATTCAGAAATAGTGGGGTGTCTTGTTTGAGAACACCAAAATGTCCAGATATGCAGAGTGAAAAAGGCGGGGGGGCGGGGGTGGGAGCAATTTCTTGTCTCCCTAGCACAACTAAAATAGTGCAGGATGCTAATGGAGGTGCAGACCCTCAAGGACTCCTGGCAGTCCTGACTTCCTGGGTCCAGCCGTTAGCTACAGTAGCCAAGAAACCATCTTTGAGAAGCCTGTGTTCTTACTGTGGTTTCCCATCGTGACGTACCCTACAAGAGCAGATTAACCCAGGCTAGACATAATGATTAGGAAACAGATGGCCAGGAATCAGGGCGACAGCTCTTGTACGGACGCAGCGTGGCACATCCAGCTCCTGGGAGCACCTTGACGAGAACAGAGGCTTCAAGATTTACTAGGGAGGCCGGGACAACCTGTGCTTAGAAAATCCTAGGGACGTGTCAGTGACACACACGGTCTTGCAAGGGGATCAGTACCACGAATGTATAACTGGGGTGATTTTTTTGTGTGTCATTTTCACCATTACTCTGATTTCCCATCAGTTTCAAGTTGACCTCTGCGTGTGCAACGTCATGCCTTCAGAGTGCCACCACATGAGCTTGAAATAAAGTTAACGGTATTATGAGCTGTTTAATTTTTTTAACTGCATGTAGTAGAAAGCTCATCAGATAGCAGGATCTACCATGGATTACATTGCTCATCATCTCACGTAACCCTGGAAATCAATCCAAAAGTTCCTTGCAGGAAGACAGTCTTCCAGAGAAGACAGGCGACTCAACATCAGTATGTACATGGGAGGCATTCAGCCACCAACTTTTCAAACTCAGGTGGGGCCCGGTGCACCCAAGGCATGGTCCAGCTGCAGCCTGAGCCCACGTGCCAGGGAGGACAGGGTGCAGGAGGGACAGACGGACGTACCCAGCATGCAGCCAAGGTGTCTCCTCCAGACCAGGAAGCCCAACATTCCCCTGCTTGCTCTTTCCCTCCACAGCTGCTTTGGCACCACCACCACAAGATGATGGCCAAGGTGGGCTTTCCCCATCAGCCTCCACAGCGCTCCTTTTGCTCATGTATTCTTGGCATGCAGCACCATGAACCTTCCCTGGAGGTGGCTGGGTCTCCCCACTGCTCAGAGGGGAGCCTGGGGCCAGGAACCCGAAACACCTAACGGTGGCTCTTAGAGGAGCAGCGCTAATATCCAGCCCTGATGCTACTTATTCTTCCCATGCTAAATTCCTAACTAGAATTTGGGAATGTTCACATTTTCTGCCTTCCTACAGGATAAATTAGACCATGTCTTCAGTAGGATATAAAACTCAAGACTTTGATGGCAATCAAGAATTGTGTTAATACAAAAGCGAAAACTGCCTTTATTTGTGTCTAAAAAATCCAGCAGTGCTCATAGAAGCACAAATGGAATAAAAAGTCTGATTTTTTTCAGAGTTTTATTTTGATCCTAATAGCACATCACAATTCTTGCCACAAATGCTATAGGAGATCTTAAAAATCTGTTAAACCTTGCAAGCAAATAAAAAAGAAACAAAAAGCCTTTGTACATTACTAAAATGAAACCAACACCTATGGCTGTCCAACCCTTATTAAGCAGGGAGTCCTTGCAGTAACATGGAATAGTGTATGGATGTTGCTAATAATATGCCACAGAGCTGGTTGTTTATATGAATCACAAAAGGCTGGCATTTTAAGCAAAGGGTTTTAACCACTCAGGGGCAATTTTCACTTATGTAACTGTCAGCATCTCCGGTTCATCTTTCCTCCTACAACCAGCCTGTGTGTGTTCAGGTTAGGCAGGCTGTACTGGATGCTGCTGTGTGCAGATTCGCTCCTGACCCAGCTGTGTTGGAGCTATCACATGCTCATGCTGCTCACTGGTTCATCTCTGCCACGTGTGAAATATTGAGCAGCTTTCAGAGGCTCACTTGCACAGAAGAATGTGTGTGGACTCATCGGCTTGTTATTGTCCTCGTTAACATTAATGGCCCATAAAGGTTCTCCACCTTCCGTTCTCCCCGTGTGATACTCAGGAAGGAGAAGAGAGGAAGTCAAAAAGTAAAATGGCCTCTGGGACAATGAAACAACACTGGTACCATCCCCGGAGTTGAGTTGTGATGCACGACACATAAAAGCGGTGAAGGCACTGAAAACTCAGATTTAACTACATTGTGCTTGGTTAATTGCCTTGCACTTGTCCAATATCTGCCTCTGCCCCTTCTCCATGGCTCTCCGCTAGCTATTTTCTTTTCCTCCCTTATTCCTTCTGTGATTCCTCCACACAGATTTTCAAAATGTTGGAAATCATGCAAGTGTGATAATGAGTATTTTTGCAAACATACAGGTCATAATCCTTAGTATTTATGCAAATATTTGCACCTTCTTGGACTAGCAGGGGGTGGTGTCCTCATGCTGGAGGTTCAGATCATCCTCACGGAGTGTTTTGCCTTCACTACGATACTAGCTTCCAAGCAAATGTTCATTATTTCCTCCACTCCTCTGTTAAAAAGTCACCTTGTGGTTTCTTTATGCTCCTCATTTAATGCATACTGCTCCAGTGTATGCCTCTAGATAAACTCATTCATTACAACGATCTTAGCTGTCCTGGCTGTGTAGTTTGATCACTGCTATAGGCACTCGCTGTTGGCTCTGAAATCTCCACAACAACAAAAAATTCAAAAAAATATACCCCTGCTTCTTTCTTAAATTTACTAACCACTTACCCCTGATTTCCACAGTGAATATATGCGGTCCATCTGTGGCGTGATGTGTGACCTTCTCAAGACGTGGGGTGGCCATGGGCACGTCTGGCAGGTGGCCACAGCAGGTGGGTACCTCACCACTTCTCCAGCAGTTGCTAGGACCTCCAGGCAGAGGTTACCTCCTCACTGCCGAGGCTTTGCACCACAGCACGCAGCAGCCTTGGCAAAACCACTAGGTCATGGGCCAGCATTGTGAGGAGCAACCACCAGAGCTCGTCATACTAGCATGGCAGTCACAATGTCTGTGGAAGGACCAGAAATGTCTAAAAACTCCCTAGCTGCTGGAGAGTGACCACAGGTCTGTGGTTATGTGACGCTGCGCAATGGTGTGGGGTGGGAAGATGTTGACATTGGTCCTGCCCAAATGAGTTGAGGTACCACGAGCGGTGGAGTTGCATTAGCACAGTGCTAAATCATTTTCTGATATTTCCTGCCTGAAAGAAAACATGACCAGAACTGAGATATTTACTTGGTCCACATTCTCCCAAGCTATTTCCTCAGACCAAAAGTCAGTACCCACAGGAATGTTATTCTTCAGAACACCCATTTTGTTCTGGTTGCTACCAACAATTTGTATCCTGAAGGCTTTTAAGCACTACTTGTGATACCATTCATTAATACAGCCTTGCTCCAGCAGTCCCTCTGCATCCAAGACATGGCCATTAATCTGCGGAACTACTATTGGAAAATATCAGCACAATCATCCCAAGAGAAAAATGTCCACTCAGTTGGTGCATGGAGGATAATGAAGTTTCTCTCCAAGGTCTGCCAGGACAATAATGTTAGACAAACTACATTTTGTTCAGGTGAATGTCACATTGGCAACTTGATGGAAGCTCACGGACCATTTATAACTTCTTTTAAATAAAGTAGAGATGACTAATCCTTAATGTAAAAGTGCAGAAAGTAAAGGAAATGGTCTCAAAAAAAAAAAAAAAATTAAAGACATATTCTCTACCAGAATCCCCAGTTTTACAGGGATTATTTTTGAGGATGGAAAGATAGAAAAGTGCCCTTGATGCATGTGTAGGATATACAGCTGCTATGAATGCTGCTTCATTCTTTCATATACCTATCTAGCCCTCCTTTATACCAAAAGACCTAAATGCAAATACATGCAGTTCGTTTTGTAATGTTAAGTAATGATGGCAAACCAGTGTCTAGAGACACATTTTACAATCAGTCTGAAGAGTTAGTTATGAAAAACTCATTGAGACCATCCTGCCTTCCCCCTTCAGATGGAGGGTTTAGTCCCCTGCAACAATGACCTAATATTACATTTGTCATTATTGTCTTTCTGCATCAAGTCAGTTCTGCAGGAACATGTGCTATTAAGCTTAGGGGTTAAATTTTATCAGTCAGAAAACTATGTACTCAAATGCTTTATCCATAACATCTTTATTTTCTCAAGAGTAAAAGAGAAATGTGCTAACTGCCCTGCAGAAAAGATGTATAACAGCAGTGCCTTTTCCTGCCATTAGTGTGAAAGTACACACAAAATGTGAGGCCTCACGATAGCCTGACAATGAAAGAGGCTGAGAAGGACAAGGGAAAAGGCAATCAGACCTTACAGTTACTTGCTGAGGTGCATCTTGGATGTTCTGCTCAACCAGGGGATTTGTCTTCTCCATCTGACTCTTATTAAGCTACATCACAAGCTTAGAATCAAGGAATCATCCAGATTGGAAAAGACCTTCATGATCGCCAAGTCCAACCAGAAACCTGACCTACCAAGTCCCATCACTACACCATGTCCCTTAGTGCAACGTCCACACGTTTCTTAAATACCTCCAGGGATGGGGACTCCACCACTTCCCTGGGCAGCCTGTTCCAATGCTTTAATGAAAAGAGTTGGACCCAAGGTGAGGGATTGTTTTAGGATCTTACTCTCAAAGTTGTACCTTCAAAATTCCTGTGAAGTTACCAACTAACCTGCAAACACCTGAATTTGTTCACCTAACTTTGTGCCCCTGAGCACTGGCCCTGCGCTACCTTGTTGCACCCAGTGGAGCCAAATGGGCACCACCAAAGGAGACCCTTCCCACTTGCCCAAGGATAGAACCAATCCCTTCTGGAAGTGCACATTTCTCTTTGCTGACTTCAGAAATATGTTGAAGTGACTTTGTTACCAGACTTTGACAACTGACTTAGGCACTGGAGCAGGTTGCCCAGAGAAGCTGTGGATGCCCCATCCCTGGAAGTGTTCAAGGCCAGGCTGGATGGGGCTTGGAGCAACTTGGTATAGTGGAAAGTGTACCTACCCATGGCAGGAGGGTTGGAACCCTGTGGTCATTAAGGTCCCTTCCAACCCAAACTGTTCTGTGATTCTGTGACTTTGACTCTGAGTTAGGTGAGGCAACTCCCCAGGTAAAAATCTGTGTTCCTCCCAGGTGGGTTTTGTTCTTAGCAGCATACTTGCTATGGACGTGCTTGCTGTCCTGCCATGGTGCCCTCAGGAGCAGGTCAGTCTGAGACACTTAATGCCTGTCATATGCTCAAGCCCGATAAGAAGCCATACCCTGCTGAGTTTGCACCCGCTGGTGTTAGGCTCTCCATAACGCACAACTGCTGGAGATTTCTCAAGTGGCATACATAGGGATTTTGAATTCCTCACCAATTCTAACGATGACAGTCACGCACTTTGCCGTATTCATTTCACTCACCTTCACCTGTGTGTGACATACACATCCACATCTGAAATAGTCGCACTGGGCTCCCTGTGTGCAGTGAAATGAGAAATCGTGGATATTTTCTGTGTGTTGTGATTAACTGTCTCCTAAGATAGACATCTGAAGGTGATCAGGCAAGTCATCTATTTCACCCTTGTAACTATGAAGGAAGCCTGAAGCTACACTGTGGACATCTGCATTTATCAGTGTGTAAACCATACACCATATGCATATGTAACGTATGTGTATGTGTGTTATTCAGGAGAAATTTACAATCATTTTCTTCAGTTAATAATTCTTGATTAAATACATGAAAGCTGGAGTTTTGTCAAATCTAACCTTAAATTCTAGGAACCTTTGGCTGATTTTACTTTGAAATGTATTTCCTAGTATATTCATGGAAAAATAATGGCACAGCAAGTGATCAGTAGCATCTGTGACTAATTGCAAACAATCACAACATGAAATTATATTTTCAAGTCTTTAATTAGCTACAGAATGAGTCCCTTGATTATTTCTGGTATGCTATGTACTGCCTGACCTAGCAGACAGAAGCCACTGTTTTCTTTCAAGGTCATCATAACATGTATTCCTCTACTGATCCCACATGCTGCAAAACAAGTTATCTGTTTTTCAGCCTGACTATTAAAAGTCAAAAGACTAGCATAAGAAAGCTGTCTTCCTTTCCCAAAGAAAGTGGAAAAATATATACCAGATAATAACACACCCTTACATGCACTGCAGATTTGGCCTCAGAGCTTATTGTGACTGTTACCTTTTGCTTCATGCTGCAAATCTTGAATCTACCTTCAATAAACAAGGCATTAGTCACAATTACTGAAAATTATAGACAGCATATTAGTGGCATGCCGTAGCTGGGAAACATTTTATTGTGCGTGCTGTCCCAGCATGTAACTCTCTTAAAGCAGTGGCTGCAGCTACAGAAATGTTTCAGAAGCAAAATGAGCCAGTGGCCTCATCTCCTGCTAGCGGGCCAGGCTGCTGATGGCTGTGTCTGCCTGGCTTCTCCAGATTATACCCATGCAGAGAGTTATCCTGGGGTCATTCTGCATCCTGGTGTCCAGCAAATATCTCATCCCCCAAATCCATCTTGAGTGGCTATGAACTGTGATGAATTTCGGTGATACCAGCTGAAGAAGAGAATCCATCCATATCCTGGAGAAGAACAGATCAAGTCATTTTCTGTAGACGTGTCTCTTCTAGTGCTGAGAAGAGCCAAAAAGCCTCCAGTACCACACCAGACTAAGAGCTAACAGCAAACATCAGAAAGTCATCTCACAAAGATGAAGTGGAGTAGAAATTTACAGCAGAAATGGACACAACCAAAACCCAGATCAAGATAAAAAGTGTATTTTGCTCCTGTCTCTCCATTGAACGGGAATAACAGCTGAGGTCAAAGTCCCAACCTGAGATGTGCAGCTTATCATGCCCAGCCTACAAAACAACGTAAATGCTCCCCGTGACGGCACATTTCCACTCACAGTCTTCCCTGAGCCAAGCTGATCGCTGTGGCTGGCTTTGTCCAGAAAGATGGACTACCTTCAGCTCACACCCACCTTCTTTAGGGTTGCAGTTCCCCTGGCTTCACTTCAAGAGAATGAGCTTCTTTGGCTCTTGCAAAAGCAATGTCAGAAAATGTTGCTCAAGATGTGTGCCTTGTTCTGCAGCCAAGCACATCAGGGCCTGAGCAACAGACAAGCACTGAGATCCTGAATTCAAAGAGAAAAACCCGATAAGCCATTTCAGGATACATCCCTCCTCACCAGACCAAAATGTGACATATTTGGTTGGCATTTTTCCACCATTTTTTTCATTTAAACTGTTCTACTTTACAGGACACATGGCCTCGGTCCATTATACCATATGGCTGCTGCTAAATATATTTGGAGGCTCATTGTGTTTGTTCATGACTCTGGCAAGGATAAAAAGCTGAAAAGAAGTATACTCCACTCAGCCTCGGACATGTGTGGACAGTTCCACAGCCACAAGGTAAAAGCTATTTTCAGATTATAAATCAAATGACTGTCGCCTACTATTAAGATCCCAGATGTTATTAATTTACTACTTTTAGATGCTATTAGTACATGCAGTAAGAATTTTTCATTAAAAGCACTATTAGTAGGTAAGGGATTGTATTAATTATCTGTATTATCATTGAAATCTGTGTAGGCTTTTCTGATATTTTGGACTTTTCAGCTCTTCTCTGTACAACAGAACCCAAAAAGTCCATTTTCCCTTGGATCTGTGTTCTCCAGCTCCTACAGCTTCCCAGTACAATAACTCCAGCTCTCCTTCAGGTCATCTATTGATGATACCATCACAACATCCTCACTCGCCCCCACCGCGTGTCCCTATGGTGGCTTCTTCTTGTGCCCCAAGCCCCAAACGACGTTGCTGCTGGCACCTTTCCCCATGTGTCCCTCTCTTTGTCTCCCTTTGCCTGGCCTGCCCAGATGTGCTGGGGTGGCTTCAAAGCCTTACAGGCACTGCGTGGCTGGCCAGCCACTGACCGGCAGGAGGGAGCGTATCGGTGTGCCTACCACGGTAACTTTTGAATCTCTTGGTTAGCTGCAGCTCAGTTTGTTTCTGGGCGAAATCACCCAGGCTTCCTCAGATGTGATATCATTTTCCACCTGAATATCCTGGCATGATAAAATTTGAAGGGGTCGTATCCGGTGTGGAAAATCTGGAGGTTTCGCAGACACACTGTGTTGTGCAGGCTGCCCGGTGGCCTGCACAGGTGGCCTGTGCAAACATCAGATCTGCAAGTATTGAAGTGCTGGGCTTCCACACAAAGATTAATAGCCTAAAGCATATGCAGAAGGGCTGAGAGGCCTGGGATGTGCCTGATACTACCCTCAACCTGAAGGACACAGACTTCAGGGCAAGTGTTACGTGATTTCACTGATCAGTGCAAAGCCCCTAAATGGGAGCTAGGGAATGTGGCAACCCAGAGACGTCTGGTCTTCTGCAGACCACAAAGTCTGCATCCCACTTCTTTATCCAGGACTCAGCAGACATAACAGCACCGTGAAAGACCATCAGATCTGCTCCTGCTGTATCAGCTCAATCTTAACTAACAGAATAATTATCTGTTTGCATTTCAACGCTAAGGGAAAACAGCTTAAAAGAAGCTCTGTGCAACTGTCAGTGATACACCCATACTTGTATTAAGATATGCAAAATGATACGGACATAGCACTGCAAAGGGAAGGAAACAAGGCTGCAGCTCCACCACATCCAAGCAATGGGTCCGAGGTACAGAACAGTGCCTAAAAACCCTCTACAAAACTCAGGAGCTGTTGGAAGTATTTGCTGGGGGCAGTTTCAAAACCCAAAGATTTCAGGAGTTTGATGCAGGTTTGGTGTTTTTTTGGTTGTTTTTTTAAGCCACTCATTTCTTAAGGGATTCTCAGGAGAGGACAGTAACCTGCCTTAGGCAGTACGCAATATCTCGTGATTCAGAAGGAGCTCTGCATTTCCCCATAACTCTGCATTTCCTACCGCTGGTGACCTGGGGGCAAGTGTCCATGTAATACTGCTGGCTAAGAGCCGCTTTTGGTACCCCAGTCAGGGGCTACAGAGTGTCCGAGCCACGGCCACCCATTTTGCAGCCACCTTCTCTGATGAGCCCCATCCAGCGAATGGCAATTACTCTTCCTTTCTGTATATCTCTGCAGAAAACTCTGCTCCTGCTGGGACATCCCACAGCCGTCCCTGGGGGAAACCAGAAGGCTTCTAATAAGCTTGTTGCATAATTTTGTATCACGTTTGCTCTGGAAGTAGAAGGCGTGGATCAGGCAACATTTTGAACTCAGAGAGCCGGTGGCTCTGATCTGGAGATACGCATGCAAACATGGAGCATGCGCAGGCACTGCAAGATGGAAGGCTTCAATGGCATCTGGCTCCAGAGAGCAAACATTTTCATCACAAAAACAACTCATTACATTTTTTTAATCTGTCAATGCTCTTTGATTTCCCAGGTGACCCTGGGCAAGATGGTGCATTAGCAATACTGCAAAAATGGGAATGATAATGTTCTCCCTTTGCTGTCCGCTTTATCCGTTTTACCCCGTGACTCTGTGGGCATGGTGAGATACCACAGCACCTGCCCAGGGACCATCCCGCTCTCAGATTGCTCCTTCAAGCATTCCTGTAGCACAGTTATCACAGAATCAGTATTTACTGTTTAAACCCGCAAGCAGTGCATTTTCTGTGCATTAGTGTCACTGCAAGACAGTGATTTATTGCCTGAGCAAGGAGATGCTTTCTCCAGGGGAGAAGCTCATTTAACCCTCATCCAAGCCCTGCCAGATGGCTCTGGAGGGGAGAGCAGCAGTCTGAAGCATTCTGATGCCCGGGTTGGGTTGGAAACATCAGCCCTTGGTTCGTCTCTCCTCAGGGCAGAGTTTCTATGGTGCTCCATGGCTCCGCGCGTGGTGCTCGACTCATGGGGTGGCAGCTCTGTCAGCACCATGTGCCTCCACCAAACAGAGGTACACCCCAAGCCAGAGCTCCTCTCCAAGCCACACACTGCGTTTACCACACAAAATGAAGTGATACATCCTCATTGTGTTTACCTGTGTGGGTTCAGTTTTTGGAGAACGTAACGACCAAGACAAGAGCTGGGTCAGTGTCCTCATTCTCCCAGTAGAACCCTATGGCCTTGCTGATGAGGCAGGAGACACAGCTGAAGTCATTATTTTCCATACACCAATACTTTTTGTGTATAGTTTAAATTATTGGTATTTGGTTGCTTTTCCTTCTGGGAGCTGTTTGCTTTGTGGCTACATGTTGTCTTTGCTTCCGAGGGGGATTGGGAGGACTGACCTGGGTTTGGATGCAATCTGGAGATATGAATCATGAAAGTCTCCTCAGGTGCCAGACTCTCATTTTCCTCCCGGCACATCCAAGGGCAGAACATTACTTTGTGGGAGTGGGGGTCACCAGCATCTCCTTTATTTTCCTGGCAAACACAGGAAGGAGCCCTGTTCTCCCATGTCAGGAGCATTAAAATGTTCTCAGTCTTGCCTTGGAAGGAGGTAGGGTGAGGAGTGGATCAGAGACCCACCGCAGCGCACTCTCCAGGTGTTTTATCAAATTTACTGACTCATCATATAAGCCGATAGTGAAATACTGACTTTTTTTTTCACCAGGCAGAGTCTAAAGATACCAAACGACAAGCCTGAAAATATCTGCAACCTAGAATATGAAATAAGAACAATTGGCTGCCCTGAATATAGCTAGCTGGCAACCCATCCAAGATGTTTGCTTTCTAATAATAGATAGCTGAGAGAGGCATATGGAGAAATTGAGCTCAAAGACTTTTATTTCCGATGTATAAATACACTGAAGTCACAGATGTCTCTGCAGCCTCAATCTGCCAAGACTAAATGCAAGGAACAGACCCAAAATGAAAGACACCAAAAAATGTATCATAGTAAACTCCATATAGAAAGGTTTGTTCCCTTTCCAACAGGCGGGTGTTTAAAAAGCTCTCCCAACCAGTCTGAAATATACAGATTGATCCATAAAAAAAAAATCAGGCTTTCTTTACACTGTCTTTTTCCATTAAACTGGTGCGCTTTTGCCAGTATTGCTAAGGGAACTGCGTGCTGCCAGAAGCCTGCATTTGATCACCTATCAGTGTCCTGAGAACCCTGTCAGCTCTACCAGAAACCTTGCTAAGGGGGTTGAAGCATTGTGAAAACAACTGTTGGGCAAGTAAAATCTGTTTTATATGTGGAAGGTGAAACTCATAACAGATCCTCACCCTGTTAACAGAACCTTTGAGTTCTAAAGGATGAAAATGTAATTTTCTTGCATATACCATAAACAGAGATAGTTAAAATTCTTGGCATTTACAGTCTCCAGCACTTTTACACACCAGACCAGCTGCTAACCTGTAAGTCTTATGAGATAATGCCTGTGATTGATACTCATAAAATCTGCAAGGGGAGCCTATAAGTCCCAGGAGAGCAATAGACTGTCTATAGCTTTTACAAGTTCTGCTATAGCAGGAGGCTGAGATTGCAATTGCCAGGAGAGAAATATTTATGGGTCATGAACCTTCAGGCTGTGCCAGGAGAGCCTTCAGCTATTGTCAGCAGCATATATAAACTCTGCTTTTATGTTACTCAGTTGTCCACCCATGGGCAAATTGAATTCCTGCCAGCACTGCCAATATCTTCTGAACAGGTTGTAATTTCTTTTTTGTCATTTCTATATGATGTATCAGGCAGAGTATGACAGATTTATTATTAAAGTCATATGGGAGGCAAGAAGATTTTATTCGCTTTTTCTAGGGAAATCAAAGCCTTGTACAATCTGGAAAGCCCCATGAACAAGTGGGAAAATTAAGGAAACAGGAAAGGGAAAGGTGGTCAAGCTAAGCAAGGACATATTTTTACTGAACTAAGTTCTTTTTTAAGTTCTTTTGAATTTGTACCTGCAGGGCAAGGAAGGGAGTCTCTTTTCTCCAGATATTTAGTATCCCATCCTTTCCATTGCTGGGAAGCAAAGAAGCCACCCAATGTCCATTATTTCATTGTCCCTGCAATAAACAAAAAAGCTTTGATATTCCCAATGGTTTCAAGGAGACAAATGAAATCAGAAAAAAATACTTTCTCAAAGAAGACAGAAAAATAGACTTCATACAAAAGATTTTAAAAATATCTTGTTCCCTTCTGTAAATCTTGTAGTAATTTATGAAGCATTTTGAGATCATTTGTATTACGCTGCAATAAAAATGGAAGCTATTATGACAGCAGGTGTCATTTGGTACAAAGGAACATATATAATCAGCCACAAAACACCTTTCTGCTGAAAGCAGTCAGTCATCAATTAAAGAGCTAGTGTAATGTCATCGCTGAGTATATTTATAAGAGAGCAGTCGCCATTACAAGTAATGGCACAATTCACATCAATTTGCAAGTGCCTTGAACAGCCTCCTTTCAAACTAGAAGAGTATATTTATTAATAAATGAATCATGGTACAGCAGTAATGGAGCTGTGAGAAGAGCTTGGCCATTTTTTTCCAGCTGTATCTGTTTATCTAATAGAAGATATTACCTCTTGCTCCAAACTTTGTCTTTCTGAAATGATTCCTAGACGCTATACCTCCTGTTTTTATCTAAGGAGCAGCAAATATCACGTAAACCTCCCCCCAAGATTTCTGCTGTTTTTCTGAGGCACTGGAATTTCGCATCTGCTCTACCTGCTAAAATGCCAGGATAAATATCAGGTCTGCTTTGTTCAGAGCCCCAGTCTGACATGTAGAAAATATCGTTTTCACTCCAGCAGCAACCTCTGCAGGTCTTTTCCTTACGCCTGCGCCCGGGTGTTCCGCAAAGCCGTAGGTCAGCACTACAGAAAGACAGGGATCCTGAAGCTGCTGTGGGAGGGATTGGAGCCTGAGTGCCATTAAGTGCCAGTGCCATGATGTCCCTGTGCCACCATGGGCAATACCCACTGAAAATGTATATTAAAAAAAAAAAAAAAGCAACCTCTTAGGGAAGGTGCTATAAGCAAGCAACTAGGAAGGAGACACCAAAAAAAGCTGCCCTCCCTCTATGTGCACAAGCACCCATGTCCCTGCTGTCCCTTTGGGTGGTCTCCGGGTCGTATGCAGCATTGGCACAGCGAGCCCAGGACAGAGTATGGGGCTCCCAGCCCTTCTCCCTCCCCTCCCACACCAGGGAGCAAATGTGGCGCTGATGGGGAGTCGAGCTATGTGGGGCCCCGTTGTTGTCCTGGGATGTGTTTTAGGACTCATCGCTTCTTCCTGCCACTTGCCACATCCCGCAGTGACCACATGCTCCCTCTCCTTGCCGGCCGCAGCTCTGGTTGCAGAAGATGCCCCCGCCGCTCCCCTCCCTTCCTACGAGCTGCGTTTTGGGGATGCCCATCCCAGTTCCATCGGACCAGCTCCCTGCTTCCCATGCAGGCAGCCATCATCTCCTTGCAAGTGTCAGCCCTGGGTCCTCCTCCCACCACATCCACCTGCAAAATCCCTGACGCTTCCTTAAATGAGACGACGGTTGCATTAAGCATTTTAGAAAATCCTCTCTTTGCTGCATAATTTCATAAGCAAGTGTGAGAGCAGGGACAGGTCTCAGTTCCTCACCTCAACGTAAAGCCTGCACTTGCCAGGTCTCGGTCTCCCCTCTGTGCTGCAGCAGAGAGCGGCACTGCCCTGCCTGGGGAGAGCTGCCACAATCTGCAATGCCTCCCAAAATACGCCCAATTTTATGAATGCGAGAAGTGTCTCCACAGGCAGCCATCTCCAGCTGCAAAGCCCCCGCACCAGCGCTGGCTGGGCACACCCCACGCCCGTGAGCAGTCTGTGTTGCACACATCCATCACCCAGCAGTACGGGAAGTCAGTGAGCAGGACGGCGCAACAGGAATTAAAATAAAACCATTTGGACGGCACCCGGACAGAGAATTTTACATATAATGGCGATCTAATTTTTTTTGTTTTAGACTCAGTTTGTCAATAAAATCCTACTGCAATTCGGTTTTAGGTCATGTGGAATTGCTGCATAAACGTTTCCGTCTTCCCCTTGAAGGAAGGAAATGTCTCACATAACATGAAAAACTGGTAATCTTGAAAAATACATGCTTCAACAACCCACACCTCTCTCCAGCCAAGGTTCATTTAAATATACACGAATTTGTAGTATTGTGCATGTATAGATACAAGTATATGTAATTTTTGTGACAAGAAAATAAAGTGTTTTCAGATTCGACACCCTCCACTGTGGAAAGAATTTCTTTCTCCTCTTTCTCAAGAACTTGAAACAAGAAAATACAGCCCACCTCCCAAGCAAGACCTGAGCAGGCCAGGTCTCGTTTGCTTCAGACCTGCCGCTCACACCAAATCCAAGCTGCAAGTTTCCCTACCAGGGACGCAGAAATGCTGTTTCCACCCACAACCTCGACCTGCTGTGCAGAAAATCACTCGCAAAAAATTCACTTCGTGTCTGTTAAGTGCATGGCCAACCCCCAAGGTGCAGAAATAATCCTATTTTTCCTTCTTCAAGGCTCCTCCACCAGAAAAAAAAAAAAAAAGAGACTGTATCAGTAATCATGAGGGTCTGTGGAGAAAACAGGCAGCGGCACAGGAATCAGCAGGCAGGAGCCAAGGAAATCTCTGGTGGGGAGCTGTGAGATGTGATCCTACAGCAGAGCCAGCTTGGCATTAAAAACTCATCTGCACTGAGCGAATGCATCAGAAACAACCAGGAAAGACAGGGAAGAGCCCCAGGACTGAGGACATGCCAAGGAGCCCTGTGCAGAGAGGCCCCGTCCGGGATGGAGGTGATGGGGAGCAGAGGGATGGAGATGGCAGGGGGCTGCAGTACCGGGATACTCTCAACCATTTATCATGTGGAAATCTGTGAATAGTGACTGCGCAGCCCCCGAAGGGCTTATTACTAGAGCAGATGCTAGATCGATATTAGGATGAGAAGCTGAAAAGCTCAGCCAGCTCCTGTGCAGTGTGCACTGAGGAGGTAAAATCCATAGTACATGTAAAATCAGCAAGGCATCAAATGGAAACCCAACTGTTGTTACAAAGAAATCCCATATATACTCCTAAATTAGACTCCTGGGCACAAAGTTGAATCACAGGTGCTTCTTGGATAGCACTGGTGAACACCATCCCCACCTCAGGTATTATCAGTTTGTGCTGGGCAATGTTGTGCTTCATCTTACTCCCCAGTTTTGTAGGGTAGCTGCTGGGTGAACACGGCCACTTGCTTCACCAGCGACTGATAAAAGTAATGCAAAAAGGGCTTTCTAGGGTCACGACTCGTAACGGGCAATGAAAACCGCATGCTGGTGAAAAGGCAGTGCCAGAACCTGCATTCATGCAGAAGCCTGTATTTAACAGTGATTTTAATTGCATCATCTGTTTAAGTATCTTTTGGTGCTTGCTGTAAAGTATATTTTCTCCAAGTAATGTGACAAATAACATTGAAAAGCACAGGTATTGTTGATTCATCCTTTTCATCCTTTTCATCATCCTTTTCACCCAGATGGGCTTTGCTAAGGCTGTTGTTCAACTGTGTAGTAAGTAATGTAATTAATCTCTTTAACTCGACAGCTAATGCACAAATAAAGAAGAGCTACCCCCTCCAAACACATGCCCAACTCTTTTCTAAACTGTAGAATAATTTGAGTTGGATGGGACTCATGCAGGTCATCTGGTCCAATCAAACACTTCACCTGTTTTCTGACTTTTCATCCTAAGAGGAGAGAGAGCCTTCTCGTCCTTACACCCCTAAACCCATGGGAAGAAAAAAAACGCTTCCTTTGCAGACAGAGTGATACACTCTGAACTAGCTCATCAGGAAAGAGATCTTGGAGTGATGACAGATAATTTTGTGAAAACTTCACCTTGGTGCTCAGGAGAGGTCAAATGGAAGGTTAGAAGTGCAATAGGAAAGGCACAGCAAGAGACATCGTGCCAGCTGCCAGTGTACCATCCGTGGTACTGCTCTCTCCATTTCAGAAATGAAGTGGGACTGGGAAAAGGACAAAAAGTGGGGACAAGGACAATCAAAGGCTTCTGGGTGAAGAATGAGTAAGCAGACCAGGACTCTTCAGCCTGGAGAGGACATTGCTGAGAAAGCAGATGAGAGGGCTCCTCAAAATCTTGAGAAATGTAGAGACTTTGATAGGAAATGATGTTCATTGCCTCACTGACATAGGGACTACAAAGCACCTAGTAAATTTACCAGGTGGCCGATTCAGAACTAAGGGGAGTGGTGTCTTCATATGGTGGGTCAACAAGTTGTGGAACCCTTGCTGCGGGACATGGCAGGTGGTGAGGTTTTGCATAGCTCCTAGAAAGGCTGGGCAGATCCAGAGAATTTCTCTCAAGGGGTAGTAAGTAAAGAGGCTCCATCTCTGGCTCAAGTAAGTCATTGCAAGTCTGTCCTGCTTCATCCACTTCACCACTCAAAATTCCTTTGGTTTGGCCCGTCAGTGCCAGCTACATGTTCATGGTCGTGTCTCAGAGCTGTAGGTTCCAGACGAGAGAAGAGACCCGCAGAAACGATGGCTGCAGTGCCCAGCATCCAGTTCCAGGCTGCCAGTCCTCTCACAGACAAGCCAAAGCTTCAGGATGGCACGAAGCTGGTCGGTGCAAAGGAACCCCTTGCAGTTTCTCCAAAGACCTCTGAAGAAGCAGAGTGCCCAGAAGAGCACCTGACGCCATCTTGCTCTGGCTTTTTTCAGTCCGTGCTGGAGCACTTGCGCAAGATTTGCCCATTTTGCAAGACAAGGCATGGAGAAACAAAAGAAGCACACCAGCCCAATCTGGAGGGAGGAAGCCTGTGAGGAAGGATGAAATTCCTCCAGGTGCAGGAACTTCATTAACTGCCCTGCTGCCAAAGGACATGTGCTGGGGAACAGCCCCTGATGTTACAGCCCCTTCCTCTTTTTTGGTCTGCACTGACATATTTTCCACACTGCTTACCAGACACTCCATGCCCAAGAAGATCTCTGCCTGTTTTGTTACTCAAAGTCTGCAAAGCCTTAAAGCCTGAGTCAGAGAGAATGCAAAAACCTCTTTTATTGAATGGCCTCCTATGGTTTTATGAAGAAATATAACACCCTGAGATGAGTTATTGGCCCAATTTTCACCCATGAAAAGAGTGCTATTGGTGATAGACTGAGTGTATTTGAGTGTGCCTGGTTTGTGCTAAGTGCAGAGCCTGGCGTCCTCCACCCTCCCATGCAGACTCCTCCTGCCAGTCAGCTCCCTGCAGTCCACAGAAAAACTCCGTTTGATACGGTTTTATTTTACATCTTTATGGTTCTGCTTCTTTAATGACGCAATTTATTTGTTTGGAGAGCACTGGTGCCACGAATACGAAGCAAACCTTCAAGACAGCTCCCACGGCTCAGGGCAGAGACGCAGGAACAGTGTGTCCATCACTCCAGCGCTGAGAGCAGGAGGCTGCGGTGGCACAGTTAGATATCAAATAAAGATCACTCATGGGGGAACTTGGCAATTTCTCTGCATGGAGCTGTATGTTTCTGACACTTGAAAGAGAAAATGGAACTGAATATCATTCACTGTCATTAACCCACCTGAATTTAAAAGAAGAAACCCAGTTCACAGAATCACAGGATGGCTGAGGTTGGAAGGGACCTCAGGAGGTCACCTGGCCCAACCCCTGCTCAAGCAGGGACACCCGGAGCAGGCTGCCCAGGGCCATGTCCAAGCGGCTTTTGAAGGTCTCCAAGGAGGAGACTCCACAGCCTCTCTGACAGATACACTCGACACCTGCACTTGACCTAAGCCTTGCTCAGGCTTACGAACCACAATAGGCCTCGATGTGACCATTCCTTGAACTGGGCAGCTCATTAGTAACAGAGCATCAGATGGGTGCTCATGGCCATGACCACGAACAGAGGAGGGTACAGCCCTAGAGCAAGTGATCCATTAAAATCCCTCATGGGGAAATTGCAAATTACATCGAAGGCTGAGAGCAATGTGATAAGGTTCTAAGTTTGACCTTGAGCCAATCAGTTTATCTTATAAATATAGCAGCCAGAGAAAGCCTAATTTCAGCTCTCCTTGCTGAAGCAGCGGGCTGCACAGCAGTGATCTCCCCCAGGCAGGGATGCCTCTGAAGATTACTCCCTGAGGTCAAGAAATCCTTACTAACTACACTTCCTGGTGAGCGAAATTTTAATTTTAAAGGTACCTGATTTATGAAAAGATTTAGCAACTTGATATGCAGTAGACTAATCACTGTGACTCTTGTCATCATAACGAATTAATGGTATCAATCTACTTACTATAATAAACCAAATTGCTGCTATGTCCTTAAAACCATGTAAGTGTTGGATAGCTCCTGCGACACACTCTGGGCAACCTGTGCCTGCGCTCCCTCACCCGCACAGCAGAGAGGTGCTGCCTGGTGTTCAGAGGGAACCTCCTGTGTGCCAGTTTGTGCCCATCGCCTCCTGTCCTGGCACTGGGTACCACTGAGAAGAGCCGGGCTCTGTCCTCTGTGCACCCTCCCTTCAAGGATTTACAGACATTGATGGGATCCCCCCCGGAGCCTCCTCTTCTCCAGGCTGAACAGTCCCAGCTCTCTCAGCCTCTCCTCACAGGAGAGGTTCTCCAGTCCCTTCATCATCTTGGTGGCCCTTCGTTGGGCTCTCTCCACTATGCCTAGGTCTCTCAAAATGGTTCAAAAGTGGCCCATGGCTTTAATGCTCTCCACCTTTGGAGGTCTGGGTATTTCAGTCTCCTGAGGCTGGGAGGGAAGGATGTGCCATTTGCTTGCCAGTCCTCTGTTTCAATTTTATTTCCAAAGGATAAAATGCAATTAAAAATATCTCCATGTGAGGACAGGTACATGGCTGTGAACGTCCCTGGCTCAGGCTGCATATCACAGGTATCATGAAAAACAATATTCCTTCATTTCCTGCCCACCAGAAAAAAGGCTGGGCATAGACAGTGAGGTTCGGGGGCTGCTCCCCTCCTTGCTCGCCTCCCTCTCAGCAGCGTACCAGCGGACAGGCTGGAGAGCATCACTGTAACAGCACCAGGTAGGGCTCTATGAGCTGTGGTTTAATATCTCTAATCCCTTGGCACTTAGCCCTGAATTACAGCTTCATCACTGCTGTGCAACAAGGGAAGAAGACAGTTTCACCTTTTTATTATTATGCCACTGACAAATAGCTCAGGAGTGCCAAGACCCACTCATCACCTTCCAACAATGGAAATATCAGGCTGTGCACGCTGACGGCCCCTCAGGGGGAAGTCCAGCTTCTCTCCCAGGCGCTTCCACATTGCATTCAAAACATCAGCAGCCAGGCGGCTGCAGATGGGGCTGCAGTTTTGCCCCACCAGGAGGATGTTCAGGCATGTTCAAGGTCTTTGTAAGCTGGAAGTGAGGATGCAGTATGGACCCGGGTATGGAAACACCCCACACACGGACGAACCACATCCTCAGGCCAAGCTGCACCTGCTGCTTGTGCACGTAGCCAGAAAATGCAGTGAAAGGATCCTTGCAGAATCACAAATGGCCATCAGAGCTCATCAGGGGATCCAGCAAGTTGGGAAAGGGGGGGTTACAGTCTAATATCTGCACAGCTCCAGCTCCTCTGCTCAGGATTTTCCTTCAGTAACATTTAAGGCAGGACAGAAACCCCATCTCTCTTCAGGTACCTGACATCTGCTGTGGGATGAGCTGAGCTGCACCTTAGATGCTCTGCTTCTCTGTTGGGAACCGGGAAGGACCACCTTAAATGTCACCTTTTACTTGGTGGGCATCTACCCCATGCAAACCCACCCTTTCTCCCCACCAGCCAAGGCCTCTCCGGGTGGCACCCCTGCTTTAAAGTCAGAAACCTGCTATATCATTACCTGTAGGCAGGGGTAGAGAGGAGAAAGAGGGAGAAAGACCTCCCCACCACAGCAGCGGGAGCTTGTTCCAGCTCAAGAGCATCTTGCCCCACTCCTGCAAGCTCTGTAGAAGTCTTCTGCTGAGCTGAGCCGACGCTTTATCCAGGAAGGTTGTATTTTTCCCCCAAAGAACCTTGTTCCTAGCATAACGTTACACATTTGGGACTTCTCTGAAAGGCTTTGGTTTGCTATATATGCTGCATTCACAATGGTCTGCCATGAGAATTGTATCTGATATCTGACATATCTCAAATATCTGGGTATGTAATGTATTTTGCAAAGATGTAATTAATTGCACCTTCTGGGGCAGGGAACCTAAGCAGCTATTTTAAACTCTAATTTATATTAAAGTAAGTAAAGTTAATTGCCTGTCCATAACAAATGAAAAAGAAATATGTACTTTGGAAGATTGCCACAGGTCTCCAATCGATATAAATTTAATGTGCTTCTATGCATCTTGAAGCAAAATTGCATTTTAATAGTTTATTCAGTATTCTAGGAATTTCTGGACAACACAGTGCTAGGAAATCAGGTCACCCACAAATGCCCACTGGAGGTGCGGGAAGGCTGGTCGCTGGAATCAATACAGATCACAATCCCACAGCAAAGGGTTGACTTCTTTCTTGGGTTTAAAACAAAAAAGTGATGCTATGGAAAATAAACTTCACATTACATATATCTTTAATAAGTAACAATTAATATTATCACCTTTATAACCCAGCTATGTGCAGAAAAAGTATATATTATTTTTTAAATTCTCTATCATTCCTCCTGGCACGAGACTTTTTGCAGGAACGGGAAAAGAAAAAAGCAAACACTCAGTTGAGTTTGAGATGAGGTCAAATTTAAGTGCTTTACAAACATTTTGGGGGACGTGGTACTGACTTTCCTGTCACTTTCACTTTCAATCACAGAAAACTCTTACCTCTGATATTGGCTGGTTTCAGGAGAACAGCCAAGTGCTCAAGAGCTGAACTTGTCAAAACCTTTCTTGGCTTGGAAGTCTCATGAGTTTTGGCTTCTGACAAGACTTTTACTACCCACTGGCTTTAGCTGAAACAAAAATATTCTTAGAAAAGGAGATCTTCCAACATCTCTGTGCTTGTAGGCTCAGCTGAAGCCAGAACATTCACAGGGAGGATGAACAGAATTAAGAGAGCAGAGGCTTTTGATTTGGATCAAAATGTTTTTAATTCAAATACTTACACTTTTGAGGGGAAAAAAAAAAGGTAATTGTATTATGATACAACCATGCTGTTTGGGAAGATGTATGATGCTCTATAAGACTGCATCATAAAAACTTTTGTGATAGAGTTCTGACAGGAATATATAGGAGCAAGTGGGAAGGTGACCTGCATCTGCCCCAGCGCTTTTGGTGGAACTTGGCTTCTATACGACATCTGGATGCTCAAGCTGTGAAAATCTGCTTGGCCCTTCTTACCAAATTCTGCCCTTAAATGAACAGACACAAAATACAGAGGCTTAAGGCCAGGAGATATTCTGGGACTTGAACCCTGCTTTCCATTCCTGGAGAATCATTTTGCCTGCGCTCTGTTTCAGTGCCTCTCTGTAAAATAGAAACCTTGATTCTTTAACCAGCTAGTGAGAGAGACCCAGATAAATGCATCCCATCCAAGGGGACACGTCTCATGCATGCAGCTGTTCCACCTCCTCTCACTGCTGGGATGAGGCATGTACACAGCCTGGCACAGATCCTGCAAGCATTAAGCCCACTGAAGACCATGATAATATCTAGGTGAGTCATGGAGACGGACGAACGTACCCCACATCACACAAGCTGCTTGCACAAAACGACCACTTTTCAAAAACTGATTTCATAAAGGTGAGTTGGATTGTAAGAGGGAAGAAGCTGTTCCTGATTATGAATTAAGTTTCCCCAGTTCAGCCTTTTGAAATCGCATGGGTGAAACCAGGAGGGGAAAGACTATCCAGTTGAAACCAAATATCTCCATTACCCAAGGAACAATCTCTGATTATAGCACTGGTGTCCATAATTAATTAGAATCCATCAAGCTAGACCATTTCAATATTTCTAATTTTATCATTTGGTAATTAATCTATTTTTGGTGACATGGTGCTTACTGTAAAAAGAAATTACTGTCTGTTCTTGAGCCTTGTTAGACAGAGAAGGACCTGAAAAATAGATGAGGAGAGGTGTGTTGTACATTTATTTTTTAGCAGTTGGGAACACTGCAAAGAAAAGCAGGTGTGCAACACAGATAAATCTTTCCCGTCACCTGAAATGTGTTTTTATATTCACTTCTTTGAATATGCCTGTAAATCAATGACTCTTAATCTCAGGAAAGTTTCTGCATATCATGAATTGTTACTTAGGTTCTGTACTGCACAGTACCTATCACAGGGACCTAGCTCCATTAATGGGTTTTTGAAGTGGAAAGGTTACGCCAACAGAAATAATAGTAACAGTTATTATTGATAGTATGAAGGGATGGCACTGAAAGCATGAAAAGCAGTGTAACAAAAACCCATTCACCTGCCACAATATATAGAGAGAGACAAGATTGCCCCCAGAAAATTGTTTCATCATCCCTTCAGAAAAAGTGGGTAGAAGTCAATTGATTTATTTGGCACTGTCTGCACTACTGTAGGGTCAACCTGATTGCTTGTCCTGCACAGACCTCCTTGGGATTTCATCTGAACAGATTTTGGGAGGGTATACATGTGCCTCCACACATACGAGTGACAGTGCTCTCGATCTTCTTGACTCATCCATCATCGTTCCCCAACGAGCTGTGATGTGTGGCACTCCTGACAGGACCTCTTTCACGTCTCACGGAGCCACAGCAGTGGCTGCAGGAGTTACTGGAGGTCTGGAGAAGAACTGAGGTACTCCGAAGTTGTCACAGCAGATCTCAGACCTTACACTTTCTTTGCCTCTCCCTGTGCCTGTGCCAGCAATATCTGCTATCTCAAAGCACAAAAGATGTGGCTAAAATCATTGCTGATTCCGGTGGCTCTTCTACATACAGCACACCACCTAACTGATCAAGTATCTAAAAGCTCATAAGCAAAACAGCAGCACTTTTGGCTAGCATAACCCTCTTTTCTAATGCCCAAGGTCTTCTCACTGCTGAAAGTACCTGCAGAACAGATTTGCTTGTCAGTTTTTAAATAATTTCTCTTCTTCGCATTTGTTCCTCACAAGACCAGTTTTCTTCCAAATTTTCACAAATTTCTCATGGACTGGCTGAAGATCAGTGCGGCCATTGCCAAGGGCACATATAGTATCAGTACTTGATAAACAGGGCTTGCTAACCGCCTGTTTAACATAGTCTAGGGCAGATAGGAAAGGTGTGCTACGGCCAAGACCGGTCAATTCCTACTCCACCCTACTCCACAGTTCCAGCTCTGCCATGCTGGACCTACACATCCCTGAGAGACATGTTGAGCTCCATCAGCATTGGGATATGTGCACAGGGAGCAAACCTCTTGATGACTGGCCTGTAACTGGAGATCAGGCACAGAAGGCTTTTGAGCTCACCATTGCTCAACGGTAAACTCAGGGATTTGACCTAGAGAGACAGGTAAAGAGTAGACTTTAAAGGACCAGCTTTCTTCCTGCCAGGAACAATCCCCTGTAGGCAGTTTTCATGCAGCCATCCCGTTTTGGAGATGGAAAGAATTTATCAGTATGATTTCCAAGCCGACCCAAGCTCCGGAGGACATTTTTCAACCTGTTTAATTTACAAGTGTAGGTGAAGCCAAAATGTTCTGCTCTATTCTCACTTCCATGAACCATAGCCATGTTAAATCTTGAGAAGCAAAGCTTTCAGCTTGACAGTTCTTTTGTTACCATATGTTCTAAATATACCTCTGAACTGGCAGGTTTACTGAGATTGTCATCTTCTTTTTCTTTTTTCTTCTTCTTTTACTTTTAAGTCTCAGATTCCTTTTCTATAGAAGCTTTGCACTGAGAAATACAATGAGGAATTCTTCAATGACAGCAAGATGCAGCCCTAGGTGCAATGCTGTATTCTGAGTAAATGATACCATTCAAAGGACAGGGCAGAGCATGAATAGCATTGATTTCCAGAACAGCTATTCCAGGACTTAGCAAAGTTTGGTCAGGCCGCTCTCCTTCACTGGCTGATCTGTTAAGAGGCTGTGTCCCACCTCGGCAGACAGCAATACAGCCTGAGTTATACGCAACTTCATCACCTCCTGCTTGGGTCACAGCATTACTTTATGCCTGGTCTCGCTGTCTGGGGAAGCTTGGCCTCATAGAGAACAACAGCATCTTGCGCTACCACGGGGCTGAAGCAGGAGCTTCCAAACCACACTTTACTTTCTATAGTGGCTTACGAAGTGGGATTTATCATCAAAGCAATTTGTGACCTTCTCCAAGGATATCTGAAATCATCTGGGGTTCAAGGATGAAGGCCTAAACGGCAGCTTAGATCCTCCAAGGGTAAAGCTGTGCAGGAGGAGACTCAATGGAGCCGGTCCAAGCAATGGGATGCTCTTTCAGGACCTCAAAAAGAAGAGCAGCAGCAGCACTTACAGAGAATGGTTTATCTCATGGCTTTCATCTACCTCTAGATAAGGTGAACTACACCTTGAAAGTGCTGCTGCTTTGCTTTAACTGTAAATGGAGTCTAGAGGAGCAGCTCAGGTGTAAAAAATTACATTCTACAGGTTTCAGTAGGTGAATCCGTCTCCAGGCAACTAGTTGTGCTATGCCTGCCCACACAAATAGCTGTACTGAAACAGAAAGGTTTGCAGCCAGAAAACCCTTATATCACTTTTCAGGTTTAGTTGTATGAAATTGAAGTAACTATATTTTGTGGATGACTTGGAAAGAAAACAGAACATATTATTTGTTCAATTCTACTACTATAAAAAATCTATGCTTTTATGGATTTTGAAGTATTTTCCATTTCAACATCTAACCACTTAAACACAATGTTTTAAACATATTTGTGGTTTTAAAAGTTTTATAATGATAACTTTCAGTGCAAGTGTGTGAATAAACTGTTGTCTCATTAGAATGTCCTTTATCCACCTGAATAACTCACCATTGGCAGCATTTCAGAGCACAAATCTTGGCAGAGAAATAGCCTGGCTATATATCCAAAACTAGCACTGAGCATGCTTTCTGTGGCATGCTAACCTTGCACGCTTTGAAAGTGCATGCGTATTTTAAGAAGGTTAAAATGCTGCTGTCAGTTTGTAAATTATTTCATTTCACCAGTTACCACAGCATCAATGTGACTTTAGATGCCACAGGTCTCATGAAGTTGCTGCCAAATTAGAAAAGGGAGAGGGATGGATCCAGAGAGCCATTGATGGGAGCCTCCGTCACCACTGCTAGAGGCTAGAGACTTCTACTTCAGTTTTAGTGTATTTACTGAACATAAAACTGGGAATCTTGACTGCTACCAATGGAAGAAATAGACATTGATGCATTTTTAAAGTCCCAACATCTTCATGCAGCGCTGTGGAAAGGTGACACGGCAGGCAGGAGCAGGGCTGGCAGAGAGGACTGTGATGGGACTGATCTTTGCAGTTACCAGCCTTACAGACTGCTGCTTCCCCCATGCCTCTCTAATAACTGAGCACTCAGTGAAAGCAGCAGAAGGCCAGGAGAATTAATGTTGTCTTGCCAAATCTTGAAGGATCTACTTCCAATCCCAACTGGTTCATTTAAGGAGAAAGGAAAAAAAAAAAAAGAAAGAAAGAAAGAGCACGAAAATGCCTTTGCAAAGGTTGAATGCTGATGTTTAGTTTTTTGACATGATGAATTTACTCAGAAAAGCTGCATCTCAAGCGTAAAAGAATCTGTTAAGAAAAAGACACTGCAGGTAACTAGGCAGACAGTGAGACATTATGGCTGTGACCATCACCTTCCTCAGGTAATATCCTTGTCAAAGGAAATAGGACTTCTCTGCACATGCAGGATGCAGAAGCAGCACTGAGCAGGTAAATTCCAATTCATCTCATCATCCATGAAACAAAACCTGAGTCCACCAGTGCTTGTATAGAAATGAAAGCTGTTTTATGGTCAATGCAGAAGAAGAAGAAAGCCCTTCAAGTGCCTACTTTAGTGTCTGCAGTCCTTCCTTACACTTCTGTCTCTTTCAATCCCTTTAGTTTTCAATAACAACAGAAACAAGGAAATAACAGCAACAAATTGCCTTATCACTGTGTGTGAATTCTCATTTACAAGCTACAGACAGCAGCATTTCTGTCCCTGGCTCAGCGATAGCTGCAGCAAACCGGTGTGAGATCAGCCCCCCAACCACCACGCTGACCGTGAGCCAGGCACAGCCCCACCTCCAGCTCCACACACTGCACTCCAGTGATGCTCCTCTCTCCTTCAGACATTGCTATGGATGTGTCACCATGTCAGTGGAGGCTCAGGGACTTGCTAAAGCCACTATGACCTCCTGCTGCCCATGGGCCTCCCCAGACATCTTCTTTTCTGATGCTTGACCTGATTTTCTCCTCCCCTCCATAAAGAGCTATTCTACTGCTGTTCCCATCATGTTTTCTGCTCCACAGGACAGGGAAACTTTCAGTGCTGCCTGAAAGGAGAGCAGATGCTAATCAAGACTGAGCACGAGTCTGTGCTCAGGAGTCCATTCACCCAAACAGGAAGGAGTCGGAGCCTCAGTCCTCCTTCCTCAGGCTATTGAAGCATGTTGGGGTAACATGAACAGGGGCAGCAACTTGTCTTTTCCCAGTCTTGCTCATCTTACTCGCATGCCTCCAATTCTTATGCATCTCTCTATTGCATTTATACATAGCTGGTTATGAATATCATCACAGGAAATTCAGTGTTTTGGGTTCTCATTTCTTGTATCTGGCTGACTTTCCTCCTGTTTTCCCACAGTTCCTATGCAGAGTGGGAGGGAGGAGATCCCACAAAGTCTGTCGTTCTTTTTCACAGATTTTCAGCAATGTATCCAGTGAGGCAATGCATCCAGTCAGGTTTCAAATCTATGCATTTTGGCAATGTTTTCATAGGATTAATTTGAAATACATAAGGAGATAACGATATCTTTGTGATTTCTTTTTTCAGGGTATTAGACGAATCACATCAAGCCCTCTCCAGAATGATGTGGTGGCCTATTTATTACTTATTCTTTAGACTCGATCACTTGTCCTTGCTGTTGTCCCAAGACACTTAGAGCTGTTGTAATATCACTTTCCAGTGTACTAAAATACAATTTGCCTGTTGCCATTGCAAGATGACAAGGACCAGATGAAATGATTTATGTTTTTGCTTGAATCTGGGAAGGAGAGTCCCAGAGCATAACAACAAAGTATAAGTAACATCCATTCTGGGGCACCTGACAAATGCAAGCCAAAAAAAAAAAAAAAGGAATGAAGAGTATCCTTTTTCTTCCTATCTTTCTTATCTTTCTTCTGCAGGAAAAATCTGTTATAGATGTCATAGGATGGTCACTTGTAAAGACTGGGGTTATGTGAAATATTTAAGGCTGTTTCTACCCAGATTTCAGTCCTGCCACACAACAGGATATTTTGGGATAGGGATTTTGTAATGTAAATCAGGCACGTGGTTCTATCTTACCCTAGGACAGCTTTTCCATACTTGCTTAAACTAGGCAAACTTGGCAGTGTGACTAAGCTGAGATTCCCATTTCATTTCATTTTTAGCAGGAAAGTCATTATCACAGCATGCAGAAGTCCTGGGGCTACTCTGTTAAAAATGGTACAGATCTACAATGAACAGACAGCCCCTGCCCTGTGATGTACATATGAGGCACAAGAGGCAGGTATAGCTGGCAGAGGAGTAGAAGAAACAGTAGGGAGAAACACACCAGTGCTAGGAGCAGCCGCAGCACACCCTCTGTATAACTAGCACTGGCATTTTTGAAAATGTCACAGCAGGAATGGTTTTAAAGGGGAATCTGAACACGAACAGTGAGGTAACCTTGCTGCTATTCATCTGGAGCTCCTCCACACACACAGGAAGGCATCCAGCAAGTAATCTTCCATAGGTAACTTCACAACTTCTCTTACACCCTCTCTTAAGCCAGGGGAGAAAATGAGAAGTCACTTGCTGGAAGATTTTACAAGTGGTTTATCCAAGCTGTCAGATATTTGTGGAACAGAATCAAGAGTTGATGGAGAAAACTCCAGTTTGGCAAGACCAAGGGGTTTTGCAGAAATGTGTTTATTTCAAGGAACCTGCAAGTCCAAGTGGGGGTGGATATTTTAATAAAAGCCAGAGAGAGGGAAAGGCCTCATTTGACCTGCAAAATCTGAATGCTGCTTGTCCATGGTGAGAGGTAAGGCTGAAATGTACTCTAGATGCCTTGTCAGAGAGGACTCACAACCACAATGTACTCTAGATGCCTTGTCAGAGAGGACTCACAACCACAGCCCAGAATAACCAATAATCAACGTGGCTGATGTGAAGCCCAGGTTCCAGCCCTGCTTGTGCCTAAACTGTGAAGCAATGACATCTATGCGTCTTGCATCCCAAGAGAGCCTTCTTATCATTATGTATCTCATCAATCCCAGTGAACGTATTTTGAAAAGTTTGCAGTTTCATTTTGACACAAAAATGAAAACAGATTTTGGAACTGCAATTTTTTTCATGAGATGGAGCTCTTGTTTTCCAGCCTAACTGAGCCATAAGCCATAATTTTCAATGCTTCATGCAAATAATTTGGAATAGGAACACTGAAAGGCCTGGACACATTCTGAGTGTGCATATTACAAATCAATAAGCATAAAACATATTTTTAACTCACTCCTTTCTTGTAAATCAAAACTTCATAGAAAGTAAAGTACAAATCTTCCTGCAAGCTTAAAAGCAAACTGCTTCCAAATCTCCCCTCACTCATTTAAATTACATTGAATGCCATAGAAAACATACCCTTTAGAAATACCAGATGATTAAACAGCCTGCTTCACCTGTAAATAAGCAAGGAATTTGGTGTGTTAGATTTGTTATTTGATTTGCACCTATTAGTTAAGCTCAAGTTTTGTGACTGATTATTTACAAGACAGACTCCAGCTTTTTTTCTTTTGAAATAAATACCAAATTGCTGTTGATGCCAGGGATCTGGAAACCAAACTGCTGTCCAGGCATGTAAGCCTTTTGCTGGGGAGCTGTCCGCAAGCCAAAGGTAAAACTCTAACATTATTATTCCAATCCAGTGTGAAATACTGCAAAATACAAACTCAGCCCCAAGTTTCACTCCTACTAATGTACACACAACATAAGGGTCAAATAATGATGTTTAGCTGTGAATATTTATGTCTTATACTTGTGGTGTTTAGAGGTTTAGTACACTTTTGACTGCTTCTCATTGCCTGAATAGACAACACAGGACCACGTTTTCTTTGTGGCAATTACATCCTGAAGTTTCCCAAACAGAAGAAACATGCCATAGTTACAGAAAATATACAAAGAGATTTCCTAGTGTTTGCTGCATTTCAATGGGATGTTTAAAAAACTGTGTTACTGATTGAAGAATTCACTTTCAAGAACCAGCAGCTTTCTGATGTACGGTAATATAACTGGCTCTCTCATGCCTGCAGCCAAAATTGTAGTGAGGTGCTAATGGACTCCAGAAACGTCTCTGATGTTTCTGCTGAGATTCTCCACCTATAGACACTTGGCAAATCATCCAGTTCTGTCATATGCTTTTCTCTAATTTATTCTCTGAAGACACAGGAAACAGCCTTCCAGGCTTCCCCATTAGAAAAATGCCTTTCAGACATTAAAGGTAAACATTCATTATTGTATCTATGAACATAATAGTTGGAAAATTACATAAACTCAGCTGGAAAAGGTGCATAGTAGTAAAATAAACAAGTGAAAATGTGATCCGAACAGTAAAAGTTGATTGTAAAAGCAATAGGCAATTGCATTTATTATGATTACAGTACTGTCAAAACTAAAGGTTGCTACAGCTCTGCAGTCACTGATAACTAATTCATAAGGCACCGTCATAAAACTCTATGCGCTAAAGAAGATGTTGTAAAATAGCAACGATTAGAAAACTCAATGTACTCTAAAATGCAGAGACTAAATGCATAGATGAATCAAGAGAGAAAGGGTTGTGTTTTAACAGCTGTGTTCTTTCTCTCCGATTCTGATTTAAATGCCGTCTTGTAGGACACAAGTGTCTAGACAGTGCCAGTTAATGTGCATCTGATACAATTAAAGGAAGTAGTAGTGACACACACAATTTCCCCAGTGTGTCCAGCCATGAATCTTTGGTGGCAGTGACTAAGGTACATTAATTATGACTGCAGGGAAAGAAATGAGAGGAGACACCAAGAATATCCACCCTTCCATTAGAAGCGTTACATCTAGATTTTATCACCATCAAGCATTCTATGAACCTTTCTGTCTTTGTGACTCTACAGGACTTGTGAAATCTATACGAAGATTTTCCAAAGGGAAAACCAAAGCTGCCAGTGTGATCATAGGAGTTCTTTTTCCATCTCCGTTTGGCAAAATGGCTATGCTTCTTTGCTTGACTCTTCTCTCCAGACTGGCTCGCAGCTGGAGATTGCAGCTGGTCTGGGGAGTTGTTAGCCCAAGGCATTGCAAGGTCCCCATCACCAAATGGGGTTACCCACATGGTTCACAAATTAACGTATTGTAACAGCTATAACGTCTTTAAGCTCATGCTACCCCATTATCTAACAGTATTAGAGGAGGAATTACAGCACAAAGAGGCTAATGCCCAGATCCTGGAAAAACGATATGAATAATATATTGCTTGACTTTTACCACCCTCGAGCTCTGTGGTTCCGGTTGCTTGGACACCTCATACTGGGATGCACAGCAGGCAGCAGCGAGCCACACGGAGGCAGTGAATAGCAACCTGTTTCAAATCCTGCCCTCCTTCTATGGCAGCAGTGAGGCATCTCTGGGCTTCCCTCAAGGTGAGGATGAGTACACGCTGAAGAGATATATCAAGAGATCTCAGTAATCACAAGCTGGGTAGATGATTAATCTTTCAGAGGGAGCTATAGAGAGCAGTGCCCTGCCAGGTCCACTGACTTGGTTACATAGCAGGAGGTGGTGTAGTCATGTAATCTTCTGTGTCATTTGCTCAGTGGCATTGTCACTTAATAACTTAGAAAGAGAATAGTCCTTTGAAGAGTTGAAAGAAGCTGTCCCTTGATCATGCAGCGAAAGTCAAGCCTTCACACACGTAGTTGAAATTAGTGTTTTAAATTGACCTCAAGATTTTATCACTGCAAGCAGATAAAGATTTTAGGGCTCAGGGAACCGCTAGATGCTCCAGTATGCATTTCCTTATTTATCACAAGCTCAGATTTTTTCATGCTTACCTCTGCAATCACTCCTAAAGTTTAATTTTGTTTAAAGGAAATATTAGGTCCTGGACCAACTGTCAGGGACATGAGAATGGCCATACGAAGAGCAATGGTCCCTCTAGTCCAGCATCCTGTCTCTACTCTCCGCTGGGGCCACTAGCAGGTGCCCAGGGCAGAGTATGTCAACAGACCAAGCATTCATTAAAACCTGCCCTGATTATGCTCTCTGTCACTTGTAGCTCTGGCATCTCCCGGACCAGGCAAAGTGTTAACGTACACAGATAAAGAGATACAGATGAACATCAGGTAACCATCCACGATTAAAGATGCCCTTTATACTTCTCACCGTAAAGCATTTTCTTCAGAAAAAAAAAGTGATTCTTTTTTGCAACTTCTGAGAATGCTTTTTTTTTCTTTCAAAAAACATGAATACATAAACCAGGTTCTAAGTACAGTGTTCAATTCCCTTTTGACTCGGCAGTCTTCTGTTTATATATCTTATGTCCATTTTAGCTGTAGTACAAAACTAGGATTTCATATTCAACCACAGTCTCACTGTGATTCTTAAACTTTTATCAGCATCACTGTTCCCCTGCTGTATAGCATCCATTTGATCACACCTAAATACATTTTGTGCAACAAGCCCGACTCATCCAGGAATCCAGACTGCTCTGTAGATCTGCCTCCTTATCTCTATGGATTTTTCCACAGTCTTTGTGTGAGCTGCAAGCTTTATCCTGGCTTCCAGCTAAGTACTAAAAATATTGAGTAGTACTGAGTCTTGTACAGAGCCTTGAGGATTCTCATGAGACACATTTTAATCTGATGAAGATTCCCTATGAAAAGCTTCTAGATTTATACAAACTCAAGACAATTTAAGGTGTTTCTAGGAAAACTGCTCTAAAAATACATCTTATACTCATGTCTTGCTTCAATGAACAATCCAGAGATGTCTGCTGTAGAGTCTGGCCTTAAATACGGCTGTGCCAAAACCAAAACGGACCACAGTGTAATATGTATGGAAATAAAGTAAGCAGGAGTGTGAAAGGGATCGGAGTAAAACCTTCTAGACAGGCAGTGAGTAACAAACAACAGCAGTTTGCGCAGTATGAGGAAGATGCTCCCAGCCCAACACCGACCGCAAGCTCCACACGCCAGGGACGTGAAAGGTGAGTCAAAATCAGTCGGGGCTGTGGAGACCAGGGGCACCAACCTGAAACTATCAGGAATAGGGACAGAGGGCAGTGAAGGAGGTGGGAACGTTGATTTTGGGTCCTGGTCTGTGGCTATGGGGTGAGAGAAGAGGATGGAGCTTCAGATCCAAGTGCGCAAAGGATGGGTGATGTGGCAAGCACAGCTCTGAGGATGTGGCACAGCAGCAGTGGGACCTCCTTACAGTCAAAGCTGAAAGTGTTTTCTCACAAATAGTTACAAATCTTCCTCTCACCACACCTCATTTTGGGGTAAATATGATTCTTTTTGGCCTCTGCCAATTAACTGGCTGCTAACCTATTTAACATACATTCTTCATAATGTGCAGTGCTACCCTTGCAATCAAAGTGACAAGTGGCAAATAATACAAATGCCTCTCAAAATCTAAAGAAACTGCATCTGCTCCAGTACCTTCATTTGCAACATTTATAATCTCAGCAAAAATGAAACCAGATTTGCTTGATGGTATATTGCTTGAAATACTGAAATACCCCTTTGCCCTCGCTTGCCAACCAAATAAATCACAGGCCACTTCATACACCTCCTGTCTGAATATATAAACATGATAACAGAGCTTTGGGAACATCTACCAAATCTCATTAAACACTTCCACTGATAACATAATAACGTGTTAAATACTGTTTAGCTGCCACACTGCACTTACAGAGTGCCCCTCTCTTGCCTTTTCTAGTGCTGCACTTTGCTTCCATAAAAAGGGAAATCCTATAACAGTTTTGTTTTGAAATACTGGCTCACCCAGCAGGTTGCATATTTTCAAAATTCAGCTTTTCTTACTTTAGTTTCTGGGACATATCATTCTTTAACCTTGGGCTGCTCTCCTGACAAGGTGAAAACTCATTAACCGCCTCCGTACAATTTAAACACACAGTTTTGTTACTATGCTGGCACCTGCCCACAGGGACAGCAGGGTTCCTGTAGCGATAGCTTGTTCTTGTGGCAGGTATGTCCTCAATAGCTTTCTCTGGGTCAGAGGATAATTACCTTCCCAGTAAAAGAATCACAGTACCAGAAAAAAACAAAAAAAAACAAAAAAAAAAACACAAATGCTTTATGAACTTGTATAAGGCAAGACCACTTCCCAGAGGACTGACACAGAGGTGAATACAAATAGTCCCCAGGGCATAAACTCTTCCTGTCTCTCCTGGTACCTGCTGGTACAAGTGACAGAGGCACACATGAATCTTCCAGCTCTTGTGTCAATCACATTCCTCACTCAGCAGACATTTCAGAGGTAGGTGGCTTTTCAGAGTTGCCTGTTCTTAATAAAGAAATCAAGAGCAATTTCAATACTTGGTATCTCTAATAACTTATATCACTGTCCACTGTTACAGGCAAAGAAGCACTAACAGCACTAACATTACTGCAACGACATTGTGTAAGTGGCAGCTGGGTCCATATAGCAGGGAAACAGCCCAACCAGTGTGGGGCCACCTTCATCAGTACCATGGCTACATCAAGATCTTCAGTTTACCTGATCCTTAGTTGCATTTGCTTCATCTGGGCTCCATATGGTTACTTTCCACCCCTTTCCCAACCTCCCAAAGGTTGTCTAAGGCCACATAGACACATAGAATCACAGAATGGTTTGGGTTGGAAGGGACCTTACAGCCCACCCAGTTCCAGCCCCCTGCCGTGGGCAGGGACACCTCCCACTAGACCAGGCTGCCCAAAGCCCCATCCAGCCTGGCCTTGGGCACTTCCAGGAATGGGGCATCCACAGCTTCTCTGGGCAACCTGTTCCAGTGCCTCACCACCCTCATCGTGAAGAATTTCTTCCTAACATCTAATCTAAATCTACTCTCTTTCAGTTTAAAGCTGTTACCCCTTGTCCTATCACTACATGCCCTGACAAAGAGTCTCTCTTCATCTTTCTCATAGGCCCCCTTTAAGTACTGGAAGGCTGCAAGGAGGTCTCCCTGGAACCTTCTCTCCTCTAGCCTGAACAACTCCAGCTCTCTCAGCCTCTCTTCACCGGAGAGGTGCTCCAGCCCTCTGAGCATCCTCGTGGCCCTCCTCTGGACCCACTCTAACAGGTCTATGTCCTTCTTATGTGGCAGGCCCCAGAGCTGAACGCAGCACTCTAGGTGGGGTCTCACAAGGATGGAGTAGAGGGGGAGAATCGCCTCTCTCAACCTGCTTGCTACACTTCTTCTTTTGATGCAGCCCAGGATACAACTGGCTTTCTGGGCTGCAAGCGCACATCACCGGCTCATATTCAGTTTTTCATCCACCAATACCCCCAAGTCCTTCTCCACAGGGCTGCTCTCTATCCACTCATTACACAGCCTGTCTTCTTTTTTGGGATTGCCCTGACCCAGGTACAGGACCTTGCACTTGGCCTTGTTGAACTGCATATTGTTAGCATGGGCCCATCCCTCAAGCCTGGCAAGGTCCCTCCGGATGGCATCCCTTCCCTCCAGCATCAACCGTACCACTCGGCTTGGTATCAGCCACAAACTTGCTGGGGGTGCACTCAATCCCTGTCATGTTGGTGACTGTCCATGTCACCAACAAAGATGTTAAATACTAGTCCCAGTACAGGCCGCTGAGGGACACCATTTGTCACTGGTCTCCACCTAGACATCAAGGCATTGACCATGTCATGGTCATCAGGGAGAAAGGCTCCTTTGGCAAGGATTACTGATTCACATTCAGTTTGCAGGACAGGCTTTTAGACCTGCTCACTGCTCCAGCGACCAGGTAGATCTAGCACTGGCAGACTTCTGAAGTCACCAGAGACTCACCAGCCTCCAAGAGCTTGTGGTAGCAATATCTGACAGCAAAATCAGGGATGTACCATTTAATTTACAATAGCCTCAGAGAAGAGGGGGAAGAAGCTTAGCATCATAGCCACTGGCTGAACGCATTAGCAAATGAAATCCATTTGAATCCTTATGTCAGACTTCTCCACTTGTTTTTATTTCTAGGCTGAATGCTACGGAGAAACTGTCTACTTTCCAGCTTCAGTTTGGATGATGCCAAAATCTTTTTGAGCACAACCCAAGGAAGTCAAAGTGGAAGATATTCATTTCACTAAAGAAACAATAGTCTGGAAAGCTTTCCAGAGTGCAATAAGGGCCTGCGTACTGAGAGCACTGAGCTGTTGTTTGGCATTCATAACAACAGTCAGCCTCCAGCATTTGGCTTGTCCTACAGTCTTCCACTTCCCGCAATGTTTCAGGTGTCACCTAAAGATATTTACCATCTACTCTGATGAAGATACAGTGACAGTCCAAGAGCAGCAGCAAGAAAGCAAGCAGAGACACGGTTTAGCATTTAAAGAGCTTGAGTCACCAACATTTTCTCTATGTAATTAAAATGATGGCATGAGATGGTTTTGAAGGATCAAACTACCTTTTTCACGTGGCTCCTTTTCCTCCTCCTTCATCCCCATTCTCATCACTTTCCACCACTGAACAACTGAGGCTTTGCCTGTTCTTGCCTTTGCACCAGAACCCTTTCTTCTCTTTCTTTTTTATCTGAATCCTTTAGATCAGGAGATGGCCATCTGCTTATGGGCTGTGCAGAGCTAGGCAAGGATTGCAGCACCTCCAAGGAACCTCATTTCTCACCACACTTCACTATGTGTAAGGCTCTGGGTGGAAATAAAGGCACCGTCCTGGCCTACATCTGGAGCATTGCACCAGCTCCAAGGGCAGGACAGCCACAAGCCTGTGGTGCACACCAGCAGGGAGTTACCCGGGCCTAATCCAAACCTCCATGAAGTCAGTGGCAAAATTCCCATTGACCTGAATGGGATTTGGATCAGCGCTCTGGTGAGACAATTTCAGAGGTAATCTAAGATTGCAAGTAAATGATTACCAGTGATTGCCATGCTGATGAGCAGAAGGGAAAGACTGTGGCAGGAAGACCAACCAGCCAGCAGCGTTAAAATAGAATAAACGAAATTCCTACAGGATGATGTATGGGCATCTTCTTATAGTTGCCTTTCTGTAACCCTATCCTTACAAATCTTGTTCTTTTATTTATACATAGATTACACTGGCACCTATATTGCTTCCAAATTTGGCATAATACACTTTGGCTTCATGCAGCAAGCACGTTTCACAGCATAGACAACAACAACAAAGAGATTGCTTCTCAGGTTCCTTCCCATTTCACATTTTTCCAGATCCTTTTACCTCCTTGGGCTAACAAAAGCTGTCTCTGTAGTCACTGCAGCCATTTTTTACCATGAAAACTTATGTTTAGGGAAGTATTTAATGCTGTTTATTTGGACATAATTTAGAAACGGACATTGTTTAGGAAGGTGAACAAATCTCTAGGCAGAAAACACCAGCAAGGCATTTGCTAACTACAGCAAATAAGGGCACGGAAAGTGCTGCAAGACCTACCAGCAAACTAATACTAGAGTCGTATTCACGAGACCAAACTGTAGGCACTTCCAGGAGGAGGATGGGAACCTATAGTCCATGGAGAAGGAAAGAAAGCTCCATGTCTTAGACTGGGCTAAGCCCTCTCTGAAGGTACCTGTCTCGCACCCAGCTCACTGTGGAAGCCTAATTTTGCCCAACACAGACCTGTTCAGAGCAGACCTGGAAACAGAGGCTGGGAAATGGGCTGACTGCTCAGGTAACACAAGACTGAGCAGATTAAATCACTGAGATCATTTTTCCTTTTTATCATCTACTTCTGGCATGGTGGAAACAGTTCATTTCGGCTCTTGCTCATGCAGGTGAGCATGGCAGAGCTGGGGACTGCAAATTTGTGGGGCAGATCCAAAGTGGAGTTGGGAAATCAATCCCCAGGTCAGGGTCAGGCCTGTGGGGACACCTAGGATCAGACATAGCCCTGAGATGGCCAGGCAGGGCTGTGGGGATGGGGACAATCTGAGGACAGACTGGGACAGCAGTCCATAGGGCCCATGGCCAGGCAGGGCAGGGCTGTGGGAGCTGGAGCCCGGCACCGTTGCAGCATTGCTGGGGAAGGGGCTGAAACAGGGCCCTGGGCTGTGGGTAGGTGGGGCGAGCCGCAAAGGAAGTCAGGCAGGGCCAATAAAGGCTATTAGTGCCCTCAGGGCCCTGACAGTAGCTTAGTTGTAAATATTCAGGCACTCCAGCTTACCAGATTTCATTAAAACTAATGGGATAAACTCATACGTATTCATGATGTCTCTTGCCCTCCTTTTCTAAAAATTTAAAAGTCTGTGGCTGTAAGCAGATCCTTGAAAGCAGCTACAAGAATGGCTTGCTTTGAAGAATCCAGCCTGCAGTGCTGTAGGCTACTGCAATTACCTAAACCTTTACCACTGTTGCAAATTACTCCCATTTGTCAATGTCCCCTTGCTGCCCACCCATGATATTTCATTATCATTGCCTTTTGTTTTTGAATATTCCACATTGCTGTATTTGTTGCAGAACATTTATTACAGACCAACATGAAATTTAAAGAAGATGGTTGCTTCTGGATAGCCTGAATAATATATCAGCATTCAATACTCTTTACCAATTTATTCTTGCTCCCTTGCAACAAGCATGCACACACTGTGTAAACAGGGTCTCTATCAGAATGAAGGATGCAGAGTTTAACTTCTCATTCCCCATGCACAATAGACAGACTCTCACTCCATAAATTGTTCCATTTGTAAATTATCCAGTAGGTTAATAGATTTTAGAGCCTGAAGGGACTTCCAGCATCATCTGGCCTGTACTACCTCTTGTGTAACCTCTGCATGTATAAGCAGTAGAATTTTATCCAGTGATTTCTGGTGAAGAAGAAATTATTCTCCCTAACTTGTTGCAGTGGGAGATCTTTGGGGGGGATCACTACAAATGAAACAGTCTTTTGCCCTTAAAAATGACATTTAAAGGGAGATTTTCTAAGTATATAAGTCACTAGTAGCTAAAGAGAGATTCCATTTATACTAAATGATAGATGTTATCAAGGTGATTTCAGCCTTTACTCCACAAAGGCATTTAAGAGCGATTAGCTTTAAACTTGTGAATCACCTGATTGGTTTCCATGGGAGTGCTCCTGAGCTTCCAACAGAGCCTGCATTTAAGTGCTTTGCTAGCTTAACCATCACAAAAGCTAACCGAAGACATCTATAAAACAGCCTTAGATGGGCTCTGGTGTGAGCTAAGATGCTAAACTAGTAATAGCTGGACTGCAGCAAAACGGTTTCATGGCAAGCCTGGAAACATTGCAGTGTCTGTATGTAACACCAAGCTGATTTCAGCTTGGCTTTGAGGATGACAATCACCCACTTAAAAACTGCTTTGATACTTAACACTACTACTTGAAAATCTTCATTTTTGCTATCAGTAACCACAAACCAATGCTCATTTCTTCAGCATAGGACAAGAAATAGTTGATGTTAGCAGTGTGTTGAGCAAAGACTGACTTTTAAGCGGTGACTACAGCAGCTGGAGATGTTTGCTCAGCTGAAGCCACTTTCATTCACCTTCCCTTGAAGATGACAGCATTGTCACAACAGCTGTGTCTTGTCATAAACTCAACCTCAAAACAACACTAATTGGGATCCATGGGGAGCACCCAATACTTTCAGGAAAACACAAAATTATGTCAAAGCACATCAACGAAAAGTAAGTTACACATCAAGAAAATGTCAAAATAATATCAATATAGACAAATAAGAAAATGAAAGACGAAATGTAACAAACATTATTGTCCGCTTTTGAAAATAACTGCAGTGTCCAACTGTTGCAAAATTAATTGGGAAAAGAATAACAAATTAGCTCATCAGCAAGTTAGGTATGAGCTAGGAACCTAAATAAAATCAGCAAGACCGAACAAAACAGCTTCAAGGTGAGTCTGTAAACATTATGGTCTATACAAGAGTAAGCTGATTTCAGGATCTCCTCAGGTAGATGATTATCCCCTCTTTACTTTAAAGAACATCCTTTATTTCCTGGATTTGTTCCATGGGTTTATCCTCATCCCCTATGCTAAAGATTCATTTGTCACATGAGGTCTGAATCTACTAATTAACCCTCTGAAGAACACCACTAAAATTCTCATTAATCTTCCTCTCAGTGCAGACTTTAGCCTGAACAAACTGTAGTACTTTAGCAATACTAATGACAAAGCTCCTACCAAAAAAGCAATGTTATTTTTCTTTCCCACTCTCCTAAGGTGGTAGTGAATGAGATATTGTGAGTGGCACTTCCCAATTAAGACATTGCCAGTTCAGGTGCTTCCCTAAACCTCTGGTTTTGCAGTTGTAACTTGAACAAAGAAATCATATGCAAGATGGAAAGCCTGCAGGAAGCTTTGTCACCGGCTATGCAGACGCTAAAGTGACATCTACCTGTGAAATAGTGAGGAGCAAAAAGGAATGGATTTGTAGAGGGAAACAGACAGGACTGAAGACCTGGTACCACACCACAAGCAGTTCAGAGCCCTTACTTAAAACAAGCCCCAGTCAGGCTCCATGGATCACATGCCCATTAGCAGTAGGAGTGCACTGAGTCTGCTCCTGGCGGGCATCTTTTGGTTTAGTTCCTTCAAAAGGAATCCAACTCGTGTGCTCTAAGCCCACTTTTTGATGTGAATCAAAGCATGCTAAGGCGGTTATTGCTCCAAAAGCACACTCCTGCTCTGAACTAAAATATTATTGTAGATGCAGTCTGCATCTACAGACTCTACACTTCTGCATCTACAGAAGTGTATACTGCAAGCAGACACCAGTCTGCTCCGCTGGGTTCAGAAACAGGGCAGCACATTAATCCCTCCGGCAGGACATAGAAACGGGCTTACTAGGGCTCTTTGGGAGCTCTAATGTAACTTCAACACCTGTAGGTAGAAGGAAACATCAGCCCTTCAAGGGGCTGTTCTACTGTAGCAAGCTGCTGCTGTGTTCTGAGTGCCAAGATAGTCACGGAAGACTTTAGCACCATGTAATAGAACTGGAAAGAGAAATCAGTTCCCTTTAAGCATCAGACAGAAACTGAATGTTTCATAAATGATCTGAGGTAAAAAACTCCTTCAAAAAATTGGGATGCAGTTTTTTGAAAACTAGATCTTTTCTAGTTTTCAAAATCAGAGTTTTGAAACTAGTTTTTGAGAGTTTGAGATTGAAGGACATTGACACACAAAAAATTAGGAAAATTGAGAAAACCATTGCAATTGCTCATTTACTCACCATACAATTTGTTCTCAGCCTTCAGCAGAACTCAGAGGACCAAAATCTTTGGCTGAAGGATGGAAACACAATGAGAACTGGATCTGTGAACAACCACAAGCTTCCTCCTTTGATATGTGAACCCCAAAAAATTGATCAGTAATACAGAACAGAAACTCCTCTGGTAACAGTAGGTCCTACTCACAGAAGACCCCATTCTCCCCTGCCCACATCTGTTTCCTGTTCTCCTGCTGTAAGTTTCTATTTCAGCACTGAAGCACACCAAGTCCAAGCAATTGTGTTACGCGTCAATGATCTGGACACAGAAGGGGCTATAAACTTTAGGCTAGAACATGGGGAAGGAAAAAAATTTTAAAAGTACTATTTCTGCTAGTTTTTTTTTTTACCCTTTAGATAAGTTACTAGCTGGTCTTAGAAACTAAGATTAACTTTAACTTCAGAGAAAAATTATTTTCTCAGAAACGTGATGGAGACTTCGGGTTTTTGTCATTTGTTTGCTTCTAAGGGAGCTTTGTCTGGCACAAGAAAAGCAAGTCCACAGCCAAACTTACGGTGCACAGAGAGTAAAAAAAAAGCAATACAGCAAGTTTACACATGTGCTGTGCTCAGTGCAGACTGGGGACTCCAGACACACCAGTACCACTCCTGATGTATCAGTCTCATCTCACCAAATATCTCCTGCCAGAAACTCTCCATTCCTCTCAGCTAGCGAAGGTGCCGCTCCTGCAGTCCTGTTGCACTGAGCTACGACGAGCGTTGAACAGTGGCGATTTCCCCAGAGCCTGCGGCACTTTTTTGTTCCCTCGTTCCCGCTCCCTCCCAGAGGTCGAGCATGCCCACTCGCCCTGCACAGCCAAGCTGAGCACAGCTGCTGCTGCAGCACAGTGCGCCCTGAAACAGCTTTATATCCCTGCTTGTCTACCTGCCCCCAGTTTCCTGCACCAGGACAGATCCCCCCTGCATATGCTCCCCTTCCAACCCATTAATGGGTGGACAAACCAGCAAATTTATACAGCAGGTTTCTAGCTGCAGTTCTATGAGAGATTGTGTTTTTTCAGGACATTTTCGGATTCAAACATCACTCTTCTTCCCTGCCCATTGGCAACCCTGGATGTAGCTTAGCAACATGGCCAAAAATGAGAAGCCATTATTTTTTACTCTAATGTTTTAAGTGATTCAGACATGCCTCTCACAGAATAAACAGTCCTGCTTTCTTAAAAATGCTGTTCCTGGACCTTGCTGGCTGGCAAGTGACAAGGATTTCAACAGGAGGTCAAGCTGGCTACATACAACGGCAGAAACTAAACCAAGCAAAGCCCCATGGGAACAATTGATGGGGAAACACACGCACACCACAATTTGTTGGATTATTTATAAAATGTGATCGCTGTAAATAGGCTGTTTCTATAGCAGCTCACAAATCTTCTGAATTTCTGAGATTTAGGTTGGTGGGGTTTTATTTTTTGTTGATTTTTTGTTTGTTTGTTTCATTTTGTTTTTTGTTTTGTTTTGTTTCTCTCTCCCGAGTTTCTCACAATGTAAGTTGGAGTTTTCTGTTTGTTTGCTTTCCTTCCCCTAACACCAACAAAATCTTTGGAATTGGCATGGGCGCTCCGGATGCCTGAAAAAGCAGTTTTTCAAATTGAGCCACACGCAATTTAATTTCTCTCGGGGTCTTAATAATCACAATATCTTTCAAGCATAAGGTACTAAGCTTCCTTTCAAAACGAAAGCTTCAATTCTTACGTCTGCCTTATTCCCCTGCTAAAGAGAAGATCTCAAATTCTGCAACAAAGGCAGAGACAGCTACTTAGTTATCTGAGTTTGTATATCCCTATTGTTTACTATTTATATCCCAGTGGCATTATACAGTGCAATACAGGTGAAGACAGTCCTCTCTGCAACATACAGCTTACAGTCATAACTATAGCGCGCAAGAAAAAGAAGGGGAGGGTGCTCTTGATCTCTCCGCCTCGGTTCATCACTTTTAAAATGGTGATCTGGGGGCTCAAAATACTTAGACACATATCTGCCATGGAATATAGTGAGAGCTACACACTGAAATAGCTAGAGATTTTTAGAGACTTCTCCAGAGACATAATTTCAGCACTTTCAGCTTCAATGCTGTGTGCAGAAGCCCTAATAGGTAACTTACAAACAGGGGCTGTGTGTTCCTGTGAATCCTAATGACTCAAAGACACAGGGAAAATAAGAAAATCCAAATTTATTACTAAATAAAACAAACACACACACACACACACACACTTGTACCGTGTAGGCCATCCTCAACAGTTTTAGATGTGTGAGTCATGGTTTTGAACATTTGGTGCTGCAGAATTTGCCCTTGTATTTTGTTACTACTGCCTCTGAGTGGGGCCGCAGTCACATCACTGACGGCCTTCTTCATGTTATTTTGCAGTATAAAAAGAAATACTATCCTTAAAATCTGTACATTTAAAAGTATGAATCAGGAAAATTCTTACATGCTTCTTTTTCTGTTAGAGAATGGCTAAACAATCTAGCAATTTAACCTGAAACAACAGGCGACAAACACTTGATAAACACTGAACTGGCTGTTTTTCGGTTTACAGGTTTTTGCATTGGGCTCCGACCAGCTGGAGGCTCAGATGTGTCAAGCATAATTAAAAATGTTATTTGCAAATATAATTCATTTATGGTGGAAATTGCTTGCTTCTTACCTCTCAGGAATTTTTGCTTACTTAGCCAAACAGAAGAGGAACATTTCTTCACTTTACGACTTGGATACAGGAAAAGAATTCTAATGTATTTTCCTCATAATGCTCTTGATCTGCTCACTTTTCTCTTTTTACCTTTGGTACATAACACTACGTCTCATTGACTGCTGCTTTGATAACAGGATATAGGTGCACTTTGCTCCAGGACACAGAACTGCTAGGAGAAGCCACAGAAGCACAACCTATGTGGGAGAAAAAAAAAAAAAAAACCTGAAAAAAAAGGAATTTCAACCTCAAATTGTGTAGTGAATCTCCATCTGAAACATCAACAGCATTAAACACTGAAACAAAATACTGAAAGCTGCCACCTGTGTCCTCAAGTAACAACAAATCCAAGAGGCCTAAAACAAGTGAGGGTGACCTTCCTGCTCACTTAAACCACAGGTTCACTGCCTCCTTACTATCCTAACACACCTCATGGATTCACAGGGTAAAATCTCCCTGAAAGCTGAATTCTCCTTCCTGTCAGCACTTTCTGATTCTGCCCTTCATATGTGGCAAAAGTTCTCCCTCATCAAGCCACTACAGCCTTAAACTCCTTGAGTTTGAGCTTCGATGTCAGATCTAGCTGAGCATATCTAGATAGAGTGACATGTGCCCAACTAATCAGCAGGTATAGAAAAACCTGCTGCAATGTCATCTCCTCTCTCCTCGCACTCATCACCTGTTTGCTGGCTCTCCTGCTTTTTTTTTTTTTTTTCCCCTCCATCTGTTATGCCTTCCACTGCCTTCACTGGTAAGATGTGCTACATATTTGTATAGCAACTAGCACAAAATGACAAATGCCAGTGCTGAGGCATTAATAAACTCAGCAATAGAGTGATAATAACAAGGTCCTGGAACAGTACAATTTTCACCCAAATCAGCTGAAATCAGTCACCTAAAGGAAACAAACTTGATACTCCAGCCTTTTATTTATTTGGGATTTTTATTCTTGGTCCAATTAGCCATTTCTACCATTACAGACAGTGCTGAACTGTTTAATCTGCACAGCATCACATCTTTCCTGCACTACTCAGTAAAGCACTGACCTCTTGGTAGGTAACAAGAGACAGGCCTGCTTTTGCTCTGTAGTGGTGAAAACTCCCTGCAATGCTATAATAAGCATGCTGTGACAACCAGCAACGAGACCAGCCAGAAGACGATCTGAAAAACATGACAGTAATGTTGAAGTGAACAAAACATTTAACCCTGTAATCTCTCTATGGAGAACATACCATTGAACCCCCATCCAGTTGCTCGCTGCAAGCAGGATATGGCAGGAAGGGAACTGTCTGTGAAGTCTAGAGGTTTTGGTTCCTTCTCTGGAGACCAGAGGAGTGTCCCTTGTACACCCCACAAGATGGTATGTCTACACAGATATACAGTTATATATGTCTGCACAGGTAGGTACCTCAGTATAAAGCAACTGGGCAACCACCTGCAATTCCTCCATCTGTCCCAGTCAAGTCCGCATCATACGGCCAAGGCGCCAAGTAAGCAAGTTGAGTGTTTGTAACCCTCTCTGCGAGAGCAGCCATTAGGATTATTTTTTCTTTTATACTTCAATGTAACATTTACAAGATGGGATCTCTCTTTCGCTATGTCTGGCAGTCTGATTTCCAGAGGAAGTAACTAGTTCTCTTAACTTCAACCTCAATTCTAAAGTGACCTGACTGGACAAATACTGAAGACTACTGAGGACAGCACAGCAGCTTCCTAGAACCTGCATCCAACCAAGTGTTTCACTCAGTACTGGCTGTTGGCACAGCCAAATAAATCCCAGTTACTTACTCCCTTACCAGCTCAGTAATGTTTCCTACATAATCAGGAAAATAATCGTGACTGCTATGCTTAATCTCCTCATCTTGTACAAGTCCATCAAGGCACTGAATATCAACAACCTTAAAAACAAAAAACACTTACTGATTGTTGAGATTGGTTTCTAGGGCGGCACTTCAAAGGGGACCATCCTGCTCAAAGCAGAATAAAGAGAGGGGATGAAACAATGTGCATCCAGACTGTAAGGACTGGGTGAATTCCCCCTTGCAGCAGTGTTGTGATCCATGTTCACATTCTTCATACAGAGCTATTGGCACTTTTTGAAGTCCAGTTTACATCTTGACAGCCCCAGGTCAGTGTTGTGGAACAGGAGAAGCTAGGTTCAGGGCTGTCTCCCAAAGTCCTAGTTGTTTCAAGACGTTTTTTGTAGATAGTTACAAAGAAATGAGATGCTTCCTTCAAGAAATATTGCAGTGCAGACCATTTCCTTTTGATTAGTAAGAGCATACGGCCTTTTAATACTTTCTTTCTCACTTACTACATCCTGTTTGTTTCACAGGTTTCCATTACTTTTCATACAAACCATGGCTATAACTTAAAGTTTTTCAGAACTTCTTTCATTCTCACTGTGAAGACAAAAAAGCAGATTGCTTCTTAACAAAATGCACATGAAATAAATGTGTTTTCCCTGAGTCACACAGTTTGTTCCACGGAAAAAGAAACTAAATGCTTCCAACATTGCTAATAGGTACCTAATACAAAAGTAAGTAAACAAAAGAGAAGTAACCTGCGTTACAAACTGCTGGCACAGACACAAGTATTACTCTGCACAGGTATCCAAAATCCAATAGTAGGGTCAAATCCGTATTTGACTGTGGCTTTGCTAAAGTTACAACAGGAGTGTTTTTGTCTCCTCTGCTTTCTTTAATTAGCATCACATCCATTACTGAGCTGCAGCAATACTGACATTCCAGGAAACAATGTCTGGCTCTTGCTAATGGGAAAAAGAGCTGTAAATCTTGCAAGGAGAAATTGGTTTTAATTTGTGCCTGTGGGATTCTGACTTTGAAATACTGGCCTTAAATATCTGCTCCATAGGGAGATACTGCTGCACGTTAACCCTAAACTTATCAGTTGTTGAGCTGCAATAAGACAAAAAGAGCAAGGACTGATATAATGCTAAGTGACATAGCACTGTGAATGCCACACCATACGCAGGAGTGCACTCACCCATTAAGCACTCTACACCAATATTCACCCCCTGTATATAAATATATTCACAGCCTGTACTATTCACGTTGAGGAAGAACCAGCTTCAGACAGCCCAGATTTATCACAGATTCACTCCCACACACACACAGAGAAAGTTATATGGAACAGCAACACAGTCCACTAGATAGACTTGTGAGGTTACCATCAGTTTTGCCACTACATGCATTATTTTCCTTGGCTACAATGATTCATACTGAGACATTTGATTGAGTCATCTTCCATGCAGTCTCTTACAAAAAAAAAAAGAAGAAGAAGAAGATCAGATAAACTTAGGAAAGTTTTCTGAGACGCTTTTCTTCAGCTTAACGTACTGTTTGATTATGCAGCATCCTAACTTTGTTGCAAGGTGACATGAGGTCATCATGAGACATTCAAGCTGCCTACATTTTAGTACATTCACCTACTGCTGGAAATGGCACACCAGAACGCAAATGTCCATGCAAGTCCACAGTCAAGATCAAAACCTCCAGACTGTACTTAGCAAGTCTCAAAATCCTCTTTGCAGTGGCTCCTCATGCTGGCACTTTTCACAGGGATGGCGCTGAGATGGGTTGCTGAATTTTTTAAGGTGCAGTGAGACAGTTTAAGGGCCTGAGCTTTCTTTAAAAGGCTTGGTGAAATCAATACTACTAAATTTGGGTTTTTAAATAAGCCTGTAAAAATCTTTCCTATATCAATATGTAAAAATGAATATTTCCTGTATTCTATATGTAAAAATCTTTATTACATCAAATTGTATCAAACATATCTAATAAAATGCAAAAGAGCAAGGAAGTCTCAAATGAACTCTCTATCTCTCAAAAGGAGAGATAGAAGCTCTCCTTTTTCCATGAGATAAATCTTCATATTCGTATAACTTCTATTGTAATTCATTCACAATTACTAACATCCCTGTGGCAGCTTTCGGAGGAACGGTAATGCTGCTATGTCCATTTTACAGAGGAGGAGCCAAAACACAGAAAGACTGGTTCATCTCGTTGGACTTGAAGCATCTAAAAGTTAGGCACCTTGTCTAAAACAGTAACTTAAGCTCTCTCCAACATGAACAAAAGAGAAGCAAGTACTTTCAAAGGGTGACTGGTCCTTCCTAAGATAAATAAGTTGAAATTACTCTTGCAGATCGTCTATGCCTAGGCTGGCTACATAGAGAAATTTGTTTGCTGGAGAAGACGAGACATTAACTTGTTTAGACAATTCGCACACAGACTTACTTGGGTTACAAAGGAAGCATGCAGCAAAACATGGTTTTGCTCTCATCTCTCTCAAAAGCTGAGTCCGCATCTTAACTGCTGAGTCACACAAAACAGTGTGTTAGAACACTCAAAACTGGACCAGATAGTAAAATATACATTTGCTAAAAATCTCCTTGGATGGATTTGATGGAAATTATGAAATCAGTTTAATCTATCAGTAATGCTATAACACAGCTATTAGAGATGCAGACCAAAGTAGCTTGTCTGAAATTGTTTGATAGGTACAACAATGCAGGAAAAAACTATTACATATAAAAATGGTAAAACCAGTGACAAGGCTCAATGCTACAAACTTTTCAAAAACACGTGCAGTAAGTCATGAAACACATAGATGGATCATGCAGCTGCTTTTTCTTTTGAATCCACTGGAACAGCAAATGAAAATGTAAGGTCAAAAAACAGCCTGGAATTTTGGACTAAAATGTACCAATCAAGTAATTTTGCATACCTAAGGACCCGTCTGGTTTGTTTGTTAAACATAATTTTACTTTTTTTTCCATTTACATTCCTTCTATTTCCTTAAAATAATCCTCTAGCACAAATCTTTTGGGAGCTTCTGCATGAAATGTGGCAGCTTTCAAGTAAAGCAAGTGTAGGAGAAAATGAGCTAGCCTCTGAAGAGAATGGAGAGAATGAATCCACAAAAGCACAGTTTGCTTTAAGTGTTACAGTCATCTTGTAAAATTCCCATCAGTTTGGCTAGTTACACTGCAGTTTTTCCGTACTTATTTTTTTCCAGAAGAAATGAAGTGTGATGCTATGGATTGTGTTCAAAATCAGCTGGTATTGCTGATTTCAGTGGAGTTGTTTGGAGCGCAAAGTTAGTGCAGAACTTTGGGCTGTCTCATACAGTTAAGTGAAAACAGGTGTTTAGAAGAGACAGAAGTGGGGTGGCCAAACTCTAAGTCTATTTAAACTAGTATTAAAATGTATTCCACATTTTGGAAACGAAGTTGCAGCCAAAGTGATTTTATTTATTTCACTTTTGTAATGGTTCGACAGCATACTAGGCAATGAATCATGAAATTCAGATAAAGATCTGGTTTCTGCTGGGCTTGTCTTTATATGCTGTGAAAGCATACAGCTGAGAAATCTATGAGGAAGATTCTTTTCTTTTCTTTTACAAACCTGGATGTTTTTCAACATTTCTATTCATTCTCAAATCCTTCTAATTAGCCAGCTCATATATCTACCAATTTAAAGAGGAACTGAAATGCTTTAAAATAAATATATGCCAAACACTGTTTAGCTCTGGCAATCACAGTTTACATACTGCATAGGCAATGAAATGTCAAAGCACTGAAGAAACAGACCAAAGAAGCCAGTCTGTAGAATCAATACACAACAACACTACAGCAGCTACAGAGAGAGAGAGAAAAAAAAAAAGTAATAGCAGAGTGTTCCTACGGTTTAGATGAGTAGTTCCAGGCAACTTGTCAATACACTGGCCATACAAACTCTTGTGCTTGTTTTCACAAGATGAGAAGCCATACAAGAATATTTAGGTCAAATAAATAATATATATCTCATAAATAGTACAAGTCGGTGTGCTAGTCCTTGGAGGTTTCTCTTTAGTGGGCAACGTCTGTTTCCTGAAAATGGATGCAAGTGTGTTTTAACCATTTATATTAAGAGTACTGATGATTTATATTATGATGATGCTTTTTCATATAAATATCAAGAAGGATGTACTTAGAGAAAAAAAAAATCAAGGAAACACATTCCAGGCGTAAATGAAAATATATTGGGTCAGATACTGACTGTTAAAGCTCTTTCTCCCGTAAGTAGGACTCTTACCAAGTCCTACCTAGCTACTGAGTGGTCCAGAATTTTCCTCTTCCACTGGTCACAGATCTGAATTCATCTGGAAACAAAGACTGAGTTTATCCTGAGACAAAGCATGGCAAGTTAGGAATCAAAATGCACATGCAGAAGTTGAACTGTCCTGCAGCCCAAGTCCAATGACTGTGCATTCCAGCTCCTATTACATATCTATTTATTGTTTCTTTACACATCATACCATACAATCAGGGACTACCATGTACTTTCTAACTCACTGCTTTGCTTAATAATGCACTTCCCATATTTCTTGTCTCACTTACTACACCTGTCATACTTCCAAGCACCCAATTCAAGCAGCTAATTACAGTCGTAACTGGGGTGCCTTTCAGACCAGCATACATGACCATCATTTGCCAGGTGGGGGAACCAGAACTCCCTGTCCTAAGCGTACTCAGCAAACAGATGAAGCCACACGCTAACCATTTTTCAAACCCATTTAGATTAAACTTGCATCACTATGCCACTGAGAACTAGCCTGGCCTATGTCAAAGGAAGCTAATACTGCTCAGCTTATTTTGCCTTAAATTTTCCCAAGAGGTTCTCTGATACCAAAAGACTTCAGACAAAACAACCTTCAAGAAATGTATTCTCCTGTAACATGCCTATCTGAACTTGAACAGTGCTACAACAAGCAGTGGCAGTAACAACATCAAGGTCCTTCCACTGGATTCACCACTCAGGATGGATATGGATGTAAGCCATGTCTGTCGCTCAGAGTTTTCCAAGTTTCTACACTCACAGCCAGTCCTGCTTAGCACACAAGGTAATAACAGAAAGCGAGGCTGATCTCAAGCTGATGACAAATATCCACAGAATTACTCAAAAATATCTAAAAGGAAGGAATACTTATGCTAGAATGTCTGCAATTTGTGGCTTGGAGCATTTCTACTACAGGAACATTACAATCGCAAGGACATAAGCAAAGGTATATTTACTTTTTTTTCATACAACAGCCACCATGCAGGAATTCAGAAATTTCTCATGTTGCAGATAGTACTGTACTTCTTCACCTGGCCACTTAGCTATCTCCTGTCCTGCTTCATGTGTCATAAACTGTCGCTGTGCCACAGAGGTTTAGAAAGAAAGAGATGGAAAGAAGAATCGGTCATTGCATCCATAAATGAGGACGGAGGATTATTATAGCTCCTTTTCAGGCCATTCCTAGAGTGGTTATTGGCACGTATAGCAGTTCTCCTGGGATCAGCTGAAACGTAATGGGTTATAGCAGCCTTTGTAGCAAGATTGTTAAAAACAGAGCTCGGGACCTGCCAGGAAAGATATACTCCAACCCCACATCAAAGGAGGCAACAAAGATACAAAAAACGAGGCTAGATTCTTCATCACCATGAATGATTTTGTTACAGGGTGTTAAGCTATCAGCATGGACTAAATTTACACAAAGGCACTGGAACAGCATTACTGCAGATTCAGAAGTGGTGCTCTCCCCAGGGAAGGCTCCCAGGAGAACCACATCCGATTGCTTTTGTCCCGCTCATCCTCCCCCCGGCCTCCTCCAGCCCTGGGAAGAAGTGCTGTATTTCAGCTCTTGCCAGAGAGAGACAAATGACAGAAAAATCCTTCTACCAGGCTTGAAATCCCCAAATGCTTTTAGTGGTTGTGATTTCCCCAGTGAGCAGTTTTTAACAGAATGAGCAGATAAAATTACACCACAAACCGTCAGGCTGAAGGATAGAGCCTTCATCGTAATCAAGCATCACTCTCACAACCGTTTCATCTCAGGAATTTCTTGAATATTCATTCCTCTGAATGGCAAGGGACAGAGATCACTGAAGTATTCTAAATACACACTGTATGGAAGAACTGTGTCTATGCTTTATTGCTACAGAAACACTGGCTATATTTACTGGGCATGTATTTACTGTTCCATTAGGGTAAGCCACTGCAGCCCAACGTTCTCAGCTAGATGATATACAGTTGTACATGGGTACAGCAGCTGTACAGTTGCATTGTTTACATTGTGGCTCTATAAGCCCCAAGTTCCCTACCAGAACTGTGGGATAATTAAATATCAGACACTGATCCCAAATACGTAGAAGTGACACCAAGAAGTTACAGATTTATAGTCACGTAAATGAAATCGTGATGAACTACTACCTCTGCTCATCACCCTTTTCCTGCTGATCCTAAAATCTTCTTGATATGACTGCTGTGAATAATGATTGCTCTTATAAATCTTCACAGGTTCAGATACTTAATCACACACCTACTGCATCGATGACCAGGGTAGCAGCCCTGTAGACCTGACTTATTAAGACCAGCTCTCAATTATCAGCTCTGTGGCCATTTATTTCACCATTCCTCTTTCCTTCATAACTTCTAAATGTCAGATATATAAAGCATTCGACATATACAGAAACACCAGCATTATAACAACTCCCCAAAGTTATGACCATGCATTAATTTTTAGACAACAGCTGCTAATAAGCATGCAATTTTCAAGCCTTAATTTCAACCCTAATATACATCATTTAAAATCACCAATTTAAAGCATTTTAAAATTTAAATGAGAACCGTTGATAGTATAAAAAAATGATACATCAGCATGATCACTGAACCAAAAACATGAGTGAATGCACAATTAGCATGTGTGCATATAAATTCCACAGTATGAACTGACACTGGTTACAAATAATTGATTTCTGAGTTAGATGTGTTCTCTGTGAACTTCAGAAATCTGTTACTTAAAATCACTCTCATTACAGAGACTGGTCATCTTAGCTGAAAATATTTCTATGGATGAATGAGCCACGAAAATTAATCACTTTTATGGCCACAGAAAGAGGTTGTTCTGGGTCACTGTCCAGATAGTAAAATATTAAAAGTCTATGATCTAGTTTATAATTCATCACAGGCTATAGTTAGCTCTACAGATACTAAAAATCATTTTCTTGCTCCTCCTGAAACTGAAATTGCTCTAGAGACTTCTGCAGCATGTAGTTTAAATGACAAGTCCAATCATTTGATTAATATTTGCCTGTAAGTTAGAAAATACCTGAATAAATTGTTTATTAGTATTCAAGATGGATATCCCCAAAGAAAATACATCAACAAACCTAGTTCTTAGAATTTCAGTATTTCTGCAATCACATGGAAATTCAACACGACTTAATCATTGTCAGTATGACTAACAGTACAATTACAGTAAAATACTTGAGCCCAGCAGTGTATTCCATGGGTATACAGTTCTTCAGCAAACATCAGTGGATGTTTTGATAGTGCGGGAAGGCCAAAAGTTAATGTCTAAAAGATCGTGGCAGAAATTAGCATATAAACCAAAACCAGATCATATGACTTCTATATGCTCGCTGCCCATAACTGTTTTGCTCCCAGAGACAGGAAAAGAAAAATGAATGGCAAGTAATAAATCCAATCATTTCCTCATAAAAATTAAAATTTCAATCATGTTGAACACATAAAAATATGTAACCAGGTAGATAAAATTTTACTGTCCTTAATTCTTATGTACATGACATACACTAAGAAAACTTTATTATGAATACATCCATAGTCACTGAATTCTTAGGACTATGCTAAAGGTATTACTATGAAGACTTTTGCATGATTCTAAATGAAAAACAAATTATTTCCTTCTCAAGCTCAGAGAGTTATTTGCAGTATCTTTTTACCACTAGGAATAATTACAGAGCATATTTTCAAACACTAAAAGAAAACTAGCATCATTTATTACTTTACTGTGTTAAAAAGCAATGTAATATTGCCCAAAATTTTTATTACATTCTTTCAATATTTAACATTAGTGAAATTCCAGCTCATATATTTGTTGCCCGGAGGGCCAGGGTAATCTCCATCTCTGGAGATATTTAAACTGGATATAGCCCTGGGTGACTGGCTGTATAACAGGACCTGCTTTGAGCAGGGATTTGGTCTAGAGACCTACATAGGGCCCTTCTTACCAATCTGATTCTGTGACTCATTCCAGAGTTTCTAACTCACTGGATTCTCTGACAAATTATTACCGTTAACAAATGTCTCTGGAGTTGCCCGTGCCATCAGCCTTGTACCATGAAAAATGAAAGATGATGCCATTTAATTCTTCTTGATCATAAGCTAAATTAAGTTATGTAACTTCTCAACTGGGTCTAAGAACAAGGAAATGGGCAGTTAGTACACATCAGCTGACATACAGGGACTTGATACACTGCTGTCTCTTGGTCATGTTTCTCAGCTCTCATAGACCATTCGGAACAAGGACAACAGCAGAGAAGAAGAAACGCTGATTACGAACCGGCAAACAAGACAAAAGAAAATTTCATATATAGGAAGATTATTATTTGTCAGACTAACTAAACATTTGTCCCCAACTAAATCCTGAAGAGGTATTTCAGGAAGGGAAAAGTTGTGAGAAATGGAATAAGGGCAGAGTCGTGGCCATTAGCAGAATTAGAGCTTTGTAGGTTAGGAGGAATTCATTATATTTTAAAAGGCAGAATAAGTGCATTTAGTTAGGAATTCAAACAGGAGGGAGTTATGGTCAGAGTATCAATGAAAAGTACATTAGTAGCTTTATTCTATTACTATTTGTTTAACTGCAGAGTGGAAAGGAATATAAGATCAGTCAATAGGAAACACAGCTTTTCCTTATCACTGCATCTTTACCTTTGACAGGGAATTTTGGAAGTCATTAAAAAGTTAAAAGCCCATGTGATGATGTTTGATTATTTGTCACTGGGATTAAGCTCTGCTGTCTAACGTACAGCACCATCAATAACAGTTCTGTCCGTGTATTCATTTGCTCTGCACTAGCAAAATGTAGCAAAGGCAGTCAGAGGAGCAGGGAGGATTCTGAAGAAGCTATTTTATTAGATGTCATATTAATTATGTGAAAAATGCTGAAAAAACTCACTAAATACCTCAATTTTATAGAAAATAAGAACACTTTTGGAAGCATGACATACCAAAGTAAAGCATAACAAGCATATCCAGCTACTTACACGGTAGATATGGAACAAAGTAGCACTCAGCAGAAACATCAAATAAAACTCAGTAATCTTGGAGATTCATAGCATTTAATTAATTCATAGCCAAGATGTGTCTTTGGATCAACAACTCTGACCTCTGTAAGATTTTTTCTAATACTCCTTAGATTTGAATAAATCAGTCAACGTCCTTAACAAATCACTTGAAAGTGGATACGGAGATAGCGGCAGAGATGTTTTAGGGACAGCTGCCGCCAAGTGCCAAGGGGAGCACAGGAAAAAGCACAAGTGAGTTGCCTGACTATATGTAATCAATAGACAGTGGAGGCTGGCTCCAGAAGCCAAACAGAAATGATGAACACTTCTCAATACCAAACGAAATATTTTCTGAGGAGCTTTGGAGGAGAAAATAAGCCCCTTATATTTGAAGCTTGAGAGGGAGCAATTCAGAAAGGTGCTTCCATTCAGAGTGTATCTCAGAGCATGGCTGCAAACTTTTTGCTGCCGGTGGATTCCCCCCAGACTAAACTCTAACTTCATTTGATTACATGGATTAAAGTGGAGCATCACTTCCATAAAGGTAACAATTCTGTGAAAGACATGTTGGAATTTCTGAGATAGTTTCCTCTGACACAAAAGAGGAAGCCTAACTTTTCCATTCAATTTATTTGGCCACCTACCAAGCTCACAGTTAAAGCTCTTTCACTGAACATCGCATGTCATACAAAGCAGTCAACAGACAATAACGCTAATGTTTCTGCATCAAGAGCGCATCTTGTTGGACAACCCCTCCATGCAACCTCCTAACAGCTAACTTTTGCTGTTATGCACTACAATACTTTTCACTTGGATAATTTTTTTAATTACATTTGCGAGTTTACTAACAGTTTCAGGGGTACCATGGTCAGATAATGAACGTGCATAGCTCCCGTTTCTCTCTTTTGCAGCCTGATCACCATAAAGGTTACACAGTTTGTTAAGACACTATGACAGCATTGCCTCCAACAGTTGCCAGTTCCAACTTTCAGATGTGACGACATATCTTTAAGCATTGTTACCACAATTTCCACCCAGGTACAAGCTTGAACATTTAAGTCATCATCTACATATTGCAGGAATATAGACACTTGCCCTTCTGTCAGAGAAGTTGGTCGTCTCATCTATTATAACTGCACACACTTTTCAGAAATGTTCTCAGAAATATTGCCCATGCTTTTAAGAGTCAGGATGCCCATTATCTCATTTTAAATAACTAGAATTATCAATGTACCTTGAACCATTTTTAACTGTGGGATACTACTTTGCCAGCAAACAAAGGAACCAAATATAGCTGCAAGCCAGCCTTTCCACTTAAGCATGTTCAATATAATGGTCTGTAGCACAAACTTTTGCCATGATAACATACACCTTTTAGTATTTTTGTTACTCTTGTCTTGTCTTCTGTTTGAAAAACCCTGAGAAGTGAGCACATCACCAATGTCCTCTGTGGTCCTTCGAAGAACTCCAGGTACTTTGTGGTGGCCTGAAGAAGCTCAGTGCATCTCACATCCATCTCAAGCTTTATTCCCAATTAGTAAATGGAGACTGGTATGAAAGCACTTTTTGTAGCTGTAACCAAAAATAGCTGAAAGCTGCACAAAAGCAGAAACAAAGTGCACAGTCTCCAGTTCCAGAATAATCCAAACATGATAAATCATCAAAAAAAAGAGAAGGAAAAAAAGTTATTTAATGTACACATGCAGAAGAAGTAAAAGAAAATCAGTATGTTTTGTTAAAGGAAGCAGGAAAGAGACGCAGTAGCTAGCAAAAAAAGCAGGAGATGTACACGCAGGGAAACATGTCCCCAAGTCAGCCAATTTTGAAGACCCAGAATACTGAACCATTTATCAGACAGGAAAGAATAGCGCCTGTTGGCAGAGGACTCCTCAGACTAGCCATGGCTATTGAGAGCAGTTGGCACCCAAGGAAAAGGGGTGGTTTTCAAACATCTAAGACCATCGGACTATCATGTTCTTTTACCTGAAGAGAACAAACCGTGAGTTATAAGAAAATTTTCCTTGCTAAAATAACCTGTAAAAAAGAAAAAAAAAAAATCAATTGCTACTACTTTTGGGTAAGTTTTTTATTCTGGCTCGTGTGCATGTAGAACTTGTATTTGATAAAGGCATCTTCCAAAAAGGTATTAAGAGGAAATGGAACCATTACTTGCACTGGATGTGCTGTTCCAGTGCATAATTATCTTGCTATTTAAACATGCTTAATTTTGAATCTGAACTTCTCTAACTTTGGCTTCCGGGCATTATACCCTTTTCTGTTAGATTCAAGAGCCATAGAAAATCCTGGTGAAAGTATGCTGTAATCCAGTCACCTCTCAATCTTCTTTTAGAGAAACTGAAAAGAGTAACTTCTATAAATCCTTCCCAATGAGACAATTTCTCAGGTCTTCAATGTCGTATAAGTGACTCTTTCCTGAATTCTCTCTTGTTTCTCAGTACTTTTCAAAAATGTGTTAGCCTGAACTGTATCCAGCTTTCAAATACTGATCTCATTAGTACCCTGTCTAGAGGTAATATCACCTCCCTGTTTCTGTTCATGGTTCTCCCTATATTCCAGCAGCCCTCTTTGTTACAGCTCTGCACAGGGAACTCTCATATATAACCAACTAGTGTTTCAAGAGATTTTAGTAAACTAGGTATTAATCCACTTCCCATCTATTTTAATGAAAAATGGCACTTGCATTATAATGCCATACGGTAAGACAAATGCCTTTCAAAAACCTGTTGCACCTATGGAGGAACAAAATACATCTTTCCATTGTAATAACATCAGGTCTGTTTGACAAGACTTATTTTCCATTACATTGATATAGATTGGCAAGTATTCTTTTATTCTCCATTTTCTTTCTTTCCTTCAAAAATTGACAAAGGACTGATTTGGGCTAAAGGAATGAACCCAAAGCATTTTCTGTATAACCCTTACTTTAATTATGCTCCTATTGCTCTCAGCTTGCCTAAGTAGTTGAGATAAAACGAGTGAAGACTTCAACACTTTCAACGCTTGTTTCACCAACAGGAGAAAAAAAATGTAACAAAAACAAAGCTCAAAGAATCTGAAAGCTCAGTGATAACTGGACAATTTTGTGCATGGGCAGAGTTGGCTTGTTGCATTGTCTAGGCATCTAAATGACACTCATGTGGCACTGAAGATTAAATCGACATGAAGCCAGCTCCCTGTCAAAATTAAAAAAAAAAAAAAAATAACAAGGTGCAAGGAATTAAAAAGAAGTGACAAACTCATTTATGAAACCTCAAGTCACTTCTCACTTTGCAGGAGGGAATCTCTGAAGTAATTAAGAGGCAGGCCAAAGCTAGGCAGAGAGCATTCAGAGAGAAGATGGATGCCCATTTAAAAATAAAACTTCCCCTTATTTTTATTGCTATCTACAATTTTTAATGTTCTGCATTAGAGAAATTACAGATAGAAGTTCAGGAATAAGCTGGGCTGTATGTATTTTAACACTGTATAGCTGACTCAGTGTGACAGAAAATTTTTTTATAATTCTTTGCACAGTTGCGTACAGAAGTCTATCTACGTTACTTCTCTGCTTTACCAAATATTTGGTTTTCAATGAATTTTACAACTAATAAGTTCACTGTGAATATTTAAGATATTAAGATTCAAGATTATTTAAGATATTAAGATATTCTCCTTAAAGAAAATTCTAACAAAAGACATTTCTAAAATGCATTTCTAAATAGCCTGTGGGCTATTGTCATATATTTGGGTTCTTCACACTTTATAAAACTAACTATTACGATCTGCATGAGTTGTCACTAGAACATGAACTTTCTTAATATTTTGATTTAGGTTACTATGAAACTATGCATGGGGAAAAATCTAAAGTAAAAAGAGCTCCAGACTGTTATTTGACTTGGTGTGCTTTCAGCATGGTGTTGGATATATAGAGGAGAGTCTAGGAACGTGTAAGAAGGCATTAAAAAGAGCGAGTGCTTAGGAACAAACAAGACAAAGGCATGGGACCCTGCTGGATTTTCTGAAGAAAGGTCTGCAAAGTGGTAAGGCTCCAGGTGAAGAATACAACATGTTACTTAAGGACCATTTTTTCCTCTTTGAATTAGGCTGTTTGGTTGCTATGGTCAGCTCAGACCATGAAGTCACTGGACTGGGTCCTAAGCTATACGAACAGGTTTCCCATCCACAGCACACAGGGTCCTGGAAGCAGACTTGCCAGCACTTGGTTGGGGGAAAGACCCAGAGGAGCAGTTCCTACATATCGCCAGTCACAGCTACCTGAAGGGCCCCACTGCACATGCCTGAACTCACGCAGACCTTCTGGAGACATCAGGCTGGAGACTGCCCGAAGAGTGTGTAACTTCCAAACCACGCCTTGAGACATATAAAAGCACTAGGCTTCACAGCTGATGCCTCAGGACATACCAATGTTATGAAAGCCATTTTGTGTTACCTGAGACAAGCCACAGCATCTTTGTACATCACCACGGCAGCCGGAGTGTCAGACAGGGGTCCTAGCTCGGCTCCAAAGTCAGCACAGCCCAACCTCTGCTTCCTGTTCCAGGACTGGGCTGTTCTGTGCTAGCTTGAGGGTCAGCAAACATCATCTGCAGGAGCACGCTCGTGAGAGAGAGACCGAAATCAGGATTAAGACAGTGGCACAAGAGCTCTTTAGCTATGACCCATCACTATTTTTTGCATCTGTTAATCTCCAGGATGCATAAAAAGAGATTCTCCTCTAAATCACAACAGTTCTGTAGTACTGCAGTGAAATCTGTGCCAGTGCCATCTGCCCTAATGTCTTAGACAGTCCACTATCTCACTAAAAAGTGACAAACTGGCAATATAGGATACAAACATTAGCTTGTTTATAACGTGTTCTAATTGGAATGGAAATCACTCACAAATTAACTAAGTGAATAAACACAGCTCTCTAAAGTCCTAAATTAAAATATTTAATTGAAACGCTGGTCTTCCCGATTTGTGAAACAAACGTTAAAACTGGATGAAGAAAAGCTTTTGCCTTTTTTAGTTCAACTGTTCTGAATGAGTGGCGGATGCTGAAACACACCAGACATACTCAGTCTGCATCAGGGGAAAGCATTTGTTACACTGTCACGTAAGAAATCAGCAGATAAATCACAAAGACAGTGATCAGCAGCAAGGTGATATCCATTTTTAATCCTTGTTATAAAGCAAGAGGGTCAGCAGAAGTAAGAATAAATCATCTTGAATCACCCAGCAAAGCCTCACAAACCGTAGTACCATGACAGGGGTAGCTCTGAGTGAAGGATGGCACCACACATGCTTGCTGAACCCATTACCCAGCAAGGGAGAAGGAATCCTTCTCTCCCGGTTCCAGGTCCAGGTTTTCCAATGTGCTGTAGGTGTATGCCGGTGCAAATGAGGACAAAGCATGTTTTCTTAAAATTGCTCAAGCTCTTCTAAAGACCGTTTCAGCCACTCAATTTATCCCACTGTTTTGACATGCCCTGGAGGACGTACCTCTCTCCATTGGCAATACAGGGGACACTGGGAGGCTAGGTTCTGTACGCACGCATCTGTGCTTGCTGTCTGCAAACGGGTGGTGTGGTTCCTCTGTCCCAGTGGCTTCCAGGGAAGCTTAATTTCCAACTCACTGAAAATCCCGCTGGCCCACCTGCACTATTAAATATGTAACAGCTTTGCAAATCTGGCCATGTATCCCTAACATCGCCCTCGTAGGACAGCAGGCTTCCCTGCTCACTGCACGCTCTCGGGCACGCTCTAGCCCCGATGCCCTGCACGGCTCCTGTGTATCTTTTATGCTGTATTTTCATTGTCATATGGTTATATGCCACAGAACCACAAAATGGTTGAGGTTGCAAGGCACCTCTGGAGGCAGTCTGCTCCGGCCCCAGTGCTCATGGTTAGCGCAGGTTCTCTGGCAGGTCTAGCAGGATCCACTTGAGGAGGTCCTGTTGGGTTTTGAGTACCTTCAGGGATGGAGACCCCAGAACCTCCCTGGGCAACCCGTGCCAGCGCTCAACAACCCTCAGAGTACAGGTAATTCGGACTTAACTCATTTTTAGGAGGCTCTGCAGTGAGTAAAAGGCCAGCTAGTCACCCTAAGACCAGCAAGGCTTTCGCTGGGCTCGGCACCACATTACTTGCAGGCTTCGAGTCTGTGAAGCCCTCTCAGACTTCCCCTTCACAGCTGCCCTTCACGCTCACCAACAGCCACCGCAAAGCAAGAGGCGGGAGCACCAGCAGAGCGCCTTCATTCGAGGTTTTAGCACCAGCACCCCAAGTGCCGGGCTCCCCAAACCCCACCACCCCCCTCAGGACC
>VXAL01017321.1:433289-454930 GCA_013399475.1 Chauna torquata
TTCCTCACAGGGGGTCGGTGAAGGACCCGTCGCCCCCTCCGGGTCCTAAAATAATAACAACCGCCGCTCAGGCTGCTGAATAACGGGTTTTACACCCTCGGATTGCAGCGTTTGTTTTTTTTTTCTTTTTTTTTTTGTGTTAGTTTTTTTCTTTTCTTTTTTTTTTTTTTTTAACGCTGTTTTATGGGCTCCTCTCAGCATGCTGCCCTGTGCCTTTTCCCTCTGCAGGTGAAGGTTATTACCATTAGGATCACTTAGTGTGTCGGTCCTTTGGCATATAATCTCGGGCAGTTTTCAGTGTTTTCTCCCCTCCCCCCCCTTTTTTTTTTATTTTTTTTTTAATTGCCACACTTATGTAACAAGTGCCTGCCTGCACATTAGGTTGGTGTCGCCGTCTCTTGGGTGTTGCATGCTGTTGGGGTGCTGTCTCCAGTGCTGTATCTGAACATTAAAAAAAAATGTTTTTCCGTTGAAGAAGACAGGGGTTAAAATGAATGAAGATCTGAAGGTTAATTTGAGCTGGCTGCCTCAGGACCATGTGGAAGCCAGCTCTACCGAGAATGCCTCAGCTGCAGGCTCCTCCCTGGTTCCTGTCGTAGACCCAGAGCCAGAGCTCTTGGTAAACCCCTGGGACATTGTCTTGTGTACTTCAGGGACCCTTATCTCCTGCGAAAATGCCATTGTGGTCCTTATCATTTTCCATAACCCCAGTCTTCGCGCCCCCATGTTCCTCCTGATAGGCAGCCTGGCGCTTGCAGATCTCTTAGCGGGAATTGGACTGATCATCAATTTCGTTTTTGCATACCTGCTGCAATCAGAAGCTACGAAACTGGTTACGATTGGACTGATTGTTGCCTCTTTCTCAGCATCTGTCGGCAGCTTGCTGGCTATTACTGTTGATCGTTACCTCTCCCTGTATTACGCTTTGACTTACAATTCAGAGAGGACTGTCACTTTTACCTATGTCATGCTTATATTGCTCTGGGGAGCATCTATCTGTATTGGACTGCTGCCTGTAATGGGCTGGAACTGCCTCAGAGATGAATCCACCTGCAGTGTTATCAGACCACTCACTAAAAATAACGCAGCTGTCCTTTCGGTCTCTTTCCTGCTTATGTTTGCCCTCATGCTGCAGCTCTACATTCAGATCTGTAAAATCGTGATGCGCCATGCCCATCAGATTGCCTTGCAACACCATTTCCTGGCCACTTCCCACTATGTGACCACCCGAAAAGGAGTGTCTACTTTGGCCATTATTTTGGGGACTTTTGCTGCTTGCTGGATGCCTTTTACACTCTATTCTTTAATAGCAGATTACACCTATCCTTCTATATACACCTATGCCACCCTCCTGCCAGCTACCTACAATTCCATCATCAATCCTGTAATATATGCTTTTAGAAACCAGGAGATACAAAAAGCACTTTGGCTCATCTGTTGTGGCTGTATTCCTTCTAACTTGTCTCAGAGAGCAAGATCACCCAGTGATGTTTGATTGGCAGCTAGGAGGATGCTCCTTAACATGTTACTTTCCAGACATTCTTGTGACACTGTCTTTGGTTTAGATGCATTCATTAAATGGTGTGTGATGGGTTTGTATAGAAACCGCAGAATGTGCTGACCTTTTTGTAAACAGCAAATCCCAGAGACCAAAATGAATCAAGTGTTTTAAGAGAGATTTCCAAAATCAAAATAAGCAGTGTTCTTACAGATATATAATGTTTCTCAGGGTCGTTTTGTTATAAATATATTACCCAGACTTTGCCGTGTTTGCCATAATTTTACATTAAGTTTGCTAATTAAAAGTAGATTGAAACAGCATACCTCATGAAATTGTTTATGTGATTGAGTTCAGCCATACTGCATGTTACAGTCTGTCATCAGGATATTTTTTCCCTCATTCTTATTAAAACATTAAAAAAAAAAAGTCCTCTTACTGCAAGCCTATTTGTATATCATCAGAATACTCTTCAAAATAATGGCCAATTGTACTGATTTATATGGTATTTGTTGTAATAATCTCAGTGCAACAGATTTGCTCTAAGTGAGGAAGTACTTGTATAGCTTTTATTTTATGTCTCAGCATGAATTACCTTGATCATTATTTTTAGAAAGTTACCTGTTCTCTGCTGAGTTCTGGCTGGTTGTTAAAACAGAAGATATGCTTTGCTTTCCTATTCAAAAGTCAGGCGTATGTTTTCATATGGGACATCAGAGCTCATTATATTATTAATTTTAAAAAGTATTCAGTGGGGAGTTTCAAAACTGAGGAAACAATATGGCCTCTTTTGGCTGTGCTTTTGTAGTAGAGGCAACACTTTCAAGTTTCTTGGACAAGTTTGCCTTTGCATAAGGAAATATCAAATAAAATAACCTGCAGATTACTTGCAACATGTATTTAGTTCATTTCTACATGAAATGGTTCCCCTTAAGTTTTTTATGAAGTCAAAACTATTACTACTTGTTTGCTGTCACTGTTCTGCTATAATTTAAAATACAGAAGTTTATAAATTCTGAGAGCATATCTGGTTCGTAATTGTATGCAACCAGAACTGCAACATGAAACAACATTTTCTCCTTTTCTGGCAGTTTCATCCATTACAGATTGTGATTCTTCGCACTGTATGCATGTCAGTTCACTTCATTACAGTCTGATAGTTCTGGTCTAAAAAGCTTCCTCTCATGAATGGTTAAATTTAAAACTGCTTCTAACTTTTTACTGAAGCCACATTAGAGTGCAGTAGAAATAAAACATTGTTTTCTAATTTGAAGACTTGATTGTCAAAGAGAAAATCTTCCTGGGAGATTTCTTCATTCAATTTAAGGTGTATACTAATGTCAGCACATGGGAGTTTATAGTACCACTTCCATTGGCGTTAGTGGGAACTCTGTGGTAATGTCCTGGAGTCAGTAGGAGGTTATATTCTCTTGAATGTCGAAGTCAGTATACTGTATTGTTGCTTCAGTATCTTCCATTACATTTAAAAAAAAAAAATCTCAAGTGTAAAAATAGCAATATTTATTTACAGTTCAATGAAAAAATATGCCTGTATAGTATAGATAGTAGAGACAACTGTGTTGCTGGTCTGGATTTTTCCAAATGAAATCTGTCCTTTTCACATGGATGTTTGGATGACTGTAGCTTTTTGTGGCAAAGTTTCTGTGATGTTAAGAAATCATATGCTATACACAAAGCTGAATCTCAAATGTGAATGAATTGTCTGTAAATGAGGCTCTGTAGGGGTTTTATGAGCAATAACTAACTTAAGTTGCAATGCTGGGTTCAAATTCCGTTATCTACTTGATTCAACTTTCATGATATTTGGCTCTTACTTTGTAATCTGATTAGTTCAATAATTGCATGGCATGGTCTAGTAGAGCTGTGAACTTGCAGCTCCCTTGGCTTCACTGCAATTTACAGATGCTCAGCACAGTAAAATTGTGGCTCCTACTTTGTGTAGGATATTGGTGTTCTTTATCTACTTCGGAATGCTAATGAAACTCTAGTCATTGCCAGGTCTCTACTTTGTTATGAATTTTTGTATAAGAAATAATCACTTCATAAATATCCATGCTATGTATGCGTGCAGTTTTGCAAGTATGCAAAGTATTGGGAATAAATGGCAGTAAAAGTCATGAACTAAATAATGTAGAGAGGCTGAATAATGTAGAGTGGCACTTTTTAAAATAACAAATGAAGTATGTTAAAGTCGTACAAAGTCTAGCCCCCTGTTTTTGTTTTTTTCTTTTTCTTCTTGCAATTGTTCATCTGTATCAAATTGCTGAGAAGTGTTATGAGGATGAGCAGCTACAACTGTGACTATAATTCAGTCCCAAGGGCAGCCGCTCTGCTGCTTATGCAGGCCTGTTCTCATCTTCTTGGATCACCTCGCAGGCACTAGTGTTTTTCTGTCTGCAACACCTGGGTGGTAGTGAAGCCAGAAAAAACAGCACAGAGGGAGATAATGTCGTCCCCTCTTTCACGCCGGTTCACCTAATGTCCTTGTCATCTTCCTCACTCCACAGGCTGCTTAAATCCGCAGAGGCTCTCCAGAGTGCTAAGGGAGCCAACCTTTTACTTGTGCCGGCGCGGAGAAATTTGTAATTTGTAATTGGAAGCTCTCCTCTCCTGAGGAGCGGCCTGAGTCAAACGGAGGAAAGAAGGATTAATTATAGAAGTCACACAAAACCGGCTCATAGGGATGCCATTTGCCCTCATTTGACGAGTAGCACATGTTTTACCTTTCACCACAAACAGATGAGAAACATGATTTTGCCTCCCGAGCTACCGCTGTGACCTCCAGTGAGGATATTGGCTCTTCCAGAAATGTTCTTAAATTGAAACTATGCAGCACAGGCTGGACAATCCTTCTGGAAGTCAGTGACGTTTATTTGTCCACAGCTGTCAGACCAAGCTTTGACATGGTTTGCAGTACTGGAGAGATGCTGTATAACACACCTATGAATGAATTCTTGGGAGGAGAGGCCGAGCTGCGGGTACAAAGCCACCTACCTCACTTCCAGAAGAAGAAGTGTTTGAAAGACAGCTGCTTTTCAGACTCTGCGGAGTTAAGCAATTCACTCAGAGCATGTAGGCAGTTACAGTGTAGGCCTCAGTTCCTTATGGTTAGGTGCCAGTATCCATCCAAGATCCCTCTGAAACTGGCAGAAATCTGGAGAGCTTGCAGGAATGTCATTTTATTGTCCCATTGAACCATGCCTGTGCATAAGGCCAGTGTGCATAAGGCCACAATGCTAAGTACAGTGAAGTGTCTTCATCATAGCAACAAAAGATTTTTTTTTATTAATGAGTAATTCAGTTTAAAGATTTGAAGTTCATTTTTATTTATTAACATATTTGACCTGAAGTTAAATAACAGGGTTGTATCTTGATGGGAAAAATTTACTGTAGTCATTTTTGTAACCTGTTCAACCTCAAAGCTTGGGGGACCATTTATTTTAATTGTCTTATTTTAACCATTTCTCCTAACAGTAAGAGTTTCAGCAATAAGGGGAAAAATGTTTTTAGTATAACAGCAATAAAATCCTCCATGTTGCAGGTACTATAAACTGCTGAGTAAACTCAGAGCAATAGAGAGGAAGCAATATATTCTTTGACCAAAAAAAAAATAATTTGCATAAGGACTTTAAGTAAGCAGAAGTCTTCCTTTGTTAAGCAGTTGCTATAGGACTGGTGCAGGACATTATTTCTGGTTGGCTTGTGTTACAGCCATTGAGTTATTGAATAGGATTACTCAGCAATAACTGTTTACCTTAGTTTTTGGATCCTGAATTCATGCTGTTTGCAAGAGAGAGTTATGTACTGCAGTGGGTATTTTTACTCTTTTTGCTGTTGGGCTCCACATTTAAATGTCTGTGATAAATTAATTGTGTTCAGGATTTCTGATTGTTGCTTAATGCTGAGAATACTCTTCACCAAACAAAAACTGAGAATACCCAAATTTGTCAAGGTGCCCGTCAGGATGGGTATGATAACTGGTGCTAGTCCATTCTGAAGACAGTTTGTTTTTTGAAAGAACAAGATTATGATATCGCTGAAAAAAGCCCCTGGTGATACCCAGGATATTTGGAAGCAAGCTGAAAGGCGTGCTGCAGCTGCTGTATCTTCCCACCATGGACGCTCAGTGACATAAGCAGGTGCATGCATCCTTGCGTTCAGGGGCCAGCCTCGAAATGTCTTGGAGTCACTGAAACCCCTCCGTGGACAGCAGTGAGCTTTGGCTTAGGCCAGCTGCCGTTCCGTCCCCAGAGAGTTGTTATTCTGTTGCCCCATTTTCTTAGGGGTCACTTAACTTTTAAAAACAAGATACTTAGATGCCTGTGGATGCATTTCTCAAAAGTGCTGGGCACTCTGCAGTGTGAGTGAATGTTGGGATAAAACAGCATCACTAAGAATCAGGCCCCTGAAACATAACTGCACACTCATTACTTTAAAAGTCAGTGTTCTGTAACGTTCAGAACCCTATTTTAAAAATGCTGGCCCTGGCTTTGATGCAGAGAAAGTATGTATGATCTGCTTTTATAAGTACAATAAAGAATGAAAGAAATACAGAGTTGGACAGAGTGGTCACTATTTTAAAAACACCAGCTCTTCTGTCACTTCTGAGATTCTGAATGGTTCTCTGTCCTTGAAACAGAAGCTAACTTGGGCAACAGTTCTGAAAATCCTGAGTGCCCAGAGGTCAGTGTAAAAGCTTTGTAGCAGAAGTAAGGGAACTAGTATGGCTCCAGCACGAAGCAGTTTGATGCAACAGCTCTGTTGTGAGTGGGAACAGGAACAGTATATCTGCACCAGCTGCCAGCTGTGGACAGATCAAGTCCTAGGTGTGTAGGAATAGCACCAGAAATAGGCAAACAGCATTTCATTGAGTCATACTGCTGCAGGAAGGCTGTATCAGGTGGCCTCTCACTGAATGCAGATCCCATGTTGTAAGAATTAAAGAATACTGAGAATACTGTAAAGTGCTACTGACCAGCTACTATGGAAGTGATATCAGCACTGTGCTTCTGGGGGAGTGGGCGAGGGTGAGGAATGCAGCTGGACCTGGGAAACAAGTAATTAAGGTTAATGTTAAGTACCTGTATGCAGTTTCATCACATCTGTCTGGGAGAACGTCTGAGAATCATCTTGATGTTTTACATGGCTACCTTTTGGAGCAGCTGATTCTAGAAGAAGAAGTTGCTCCAATGCATACATTAAGTGCAGGAAATAGTCTGTCCTTCTTTACGCGTTTATCAAAAGCAACAAACAACTATTTGCAGTCAGGACCGTTTGCAACTAGAAGACATCTTTTTAGTAATACAACAGGAAGCCACCTTAGGAAGAGTTTGATAACTTCAGTGATAAACTTCGAAAAACAGAATTTTCAGATAGCTTATTGCACGCCATAAATTAAGTCCTCATAGAGCAGGTCATTGCACGTTAGGAAGAAGCCCTGTAACTTGATGGATGTAGGGCAGCAGGGTTACTCAAAAGCATGTGAAATTTGGTGCTTAAAAAATAAAAGAGGCTGCTACAGTTAACAGTGCATTACTGTAATTGGAAACAATTTTAAATAATGTTTGAATTTTCTGAATTTTGTTTTTAATTTTTTTGAATCCTGTTATATAAAGCAGTGGTTTATCTACTCTCTCCGTGCCACATTTAGTTTGGCTTAGTGTTAGTCCTGAGATGTGCAATGGAGAAAAAACAACACCTCTCAATCTCTGCTTATAAAGAGGAAACTAAAATAAGGGTCATGCTTTATACGTAATAAGTAAAAAAATAGTGCAGGGAAGATAAATTAGGCGTGCTTATCTCCCCCTGTCTCTCAGTGAAAGAATGATGGGACTCCCAGTAAACTTGAAAGGCTTCTTGAGACCAAGAATTTGCGGATCCTTTTAATGGATCAAAAATCTGGATGTACCTCAAGGATATCTGCTTTCATGTTAAGTAGATGATGAAAAATGAGGGGAAGCAAGTCTTTATGGCTTGGGGAATCAGCCAAGTACTTGGGCTTGGATAGGAAGGATGCTTGAATGAAAGCGTCCCCTGTGAGAAGGTTATTTTGAACTGTGCATTTTGAGCCTTCCATGGCACACGCACAGCACCTGAAAGATGCCCTGGAGCTGCTGCTGCTGTGGGGCGTAGGGCAGCAGTCCCCGTGTCCTTGAGGCCAGCACTGTTGCTGTTATTGTTGAATGGTGTCCAGAGAACAGAAAGGAAGAAATGCAATCAGAAGGGAGGTGCTCCTCCCTTGAAAACACAACCTCGTATGTTTTATTCAGATTATTACAGTCTGACATGGCTCCACTTGAAATCAGAGGATTTTTGTGGAAAAATATTGAAAATATAAAAGTTAATCCAAAATCACATTATACAATGACTGACAGTAAAATATTCCTTTTCTTCTGAGGAGCAGCTGGGCCCGTAACTTTACAGTCAACTGTTTCTTTGAAAACAGTGTGCATGTGCACTAAAAATGTCTGCATGAATTTTATTCACAAAATTATTGTGGATCTTATAAGCCAGACAAAAAGAAGAAACAGTTGCATATTTCACTGTTATACAGACCTCTTCTGGAATAGAAGAAAAATATACTGGATGTAGGTTAGATGAAACCATGTTATGATTAACTAGTGCCTCACTGCTGTGTTGCACACTCATTCAGTGCCATTGAAAGGATATGGGAAGATTTTCCAGGAGAGGTTTTGCAAATGGGTTGAGAAAACGCATTTGCTTTTTGAAAACAAAGGTTAATCTAACTTGCCATCCCAAATTCCTTGAATTGCCTCTTGAGGAAATTTTCCTCACCTCCCCAAACGTTTTGTTTTGCACTCCACGTACATGAAGGCAGTTTTTACAAACTCTTGCTAATATGCTGAGTATTTCACTGGATGAGATAGTATTATGGGTTTCTGCCTGGGTTGGGGAGAGGCTTTTTTGTTCCCAGAGTACTTAGGGACATTTGCTGCACTTTTAGGGGCTTCATCAAATTGGTAGTTTAGAGTAATTCAATTGGTGGTCATAGGGTTACTCTCTCTCTTTTTTTTTTTTTTTTTCAGTAGTAAGTTGTCTGGCACAGTCCTTTTTGTTTCAAGAACCTGCCTCATATTCTGTCTCATAAGTATGGTGCTGCATTCTTAGGTAAAAGCTTATATACAAAGGTTTTAATAGATTTCTGTTCAGAAGACCTTTTTAAAAAACAAACAAACAAAGCATTGAAATAAATTCTTAGCTCTGTGCAAGCTTCACAAATAGATTTATACGTTTAGAGAATCTATATTAACCCCATGATTTTATAGTTTGTTGTAACTCTCTCAAATATATCAGCAGCACTTTATCACTGAACAACTTTGAGCATTTGCTTTACTGTGGAAATTCACCTGATTGACTTTCAGGGGGAAAAAAAGTGAGTGAACTGCTACTGTTTTCTTTATAATGGTCAAAATCTTTTTTCCTCAAACCATTTGTGCCTGGATACATGATATATCGTGATGTCTGAGCTCAGACCTGGTCCTGGTTTCTCAAGGAAGAAGCAAGTCAATACTAACTGCACATGCTGAAGACTCTGTCCTACAAAGATTTACCTTAGAAAATGGAGGGGCCTGGCACTTTTAAGGAAGAGACTCCAACAAAATAGATTTAATTTTTTTAAATAACATCAGGAAACGCTTTTTTACTGTGCGAGCGACAGAGCACGGGCACAGGTTGCCCAGAGAGGCTGTGGAGTCTCCTCCTTGGAGACCTTCAAAAGCCGCCTGGACGTGGCCCTGCACAGCCTGCTCTGGGTGTCCCTGCTTGAACAGGGGTTGGGCCAGGCGACCTCCAGAGGTCCCTTCCAACCTCAACCCTTCCGTGTGATTGTGTGTGAATTGTCATGTCTTTAATTTGGACATATCCCACTGCCAGCTTTGGGATTGCATATGTTCTATCTACATGGCCACATCAGGACAGAATCCGAGAGGGATGTTTATCACTAACATGAGCCTGTATAGCAGTCGTGTTCCTACATGCCACTGTTCCTGCCTCTCTTTCATAGATGCTTTGGAAACAGGACTGCCCAGATCATGAGTCTAAACAACAGTCCACATAGTCATATGACACAGGTGCACATTTTGTACTGACTGATGCAAACCTGTGGGATATTGCAGCATCTAAAAACTCTGATAAATTTATTTTTAAGGGGTACACATATGCTGCAGGGGCATTCTAGGAAGGGCACTACAGAATCACAGAAGGATTGCTGCTGGAAGGGACCTCTGGAGGTCGCCTGGCCTAACCCCTGCTCAAGCAGGGACCCCCAGAGCAGGCTGCCCAGGACCATGTCCAGGCGGCTTTTGAAGGGCTCCAGGCAGGGAGACTCCACAGCCTCTCTGGGCAACCTGTGCCCATGCTCCATCACCCGCACGGCACAGAAGTGCTGCCTGGTGTTCAGAGGGAGCCTCCTGTGTGCCAGTTTGTGCCCATGGCCTCCTGTCCTGTCCCTGGGCACCACTGAGAAGAGCCTGGCTCTGTCCTCTTTGCACCCTCCCTTCAGGGATTTACAGACATTGATGGGATCCCCCCCTGAGCCTCCTCTTCTCCAGGCTGAACAGTCCCAGCTCTCTCAGCCTCTCCTCATAGGACCCATAAGATTTGGAGCCAAGGTGTGGAGCTCTTAATGCATTGATTACTTTTGGTCCTCACAGAAGCTTCCACTTACTGCAGCTATCACTTCTTTACTGTGACACTTCTTTACTGTGACAGTGACAGAGCACTGGAACAGGTTGCCCAGAGAGGTTGTGGAGTCTCCTTCTCTGGAGATATTCAAAGCCCGCCTGGATGCCATCCTGCACAACGTGCTCTAGGTGATCCTGCTTGGCAGGGGGGTTGGACTAGATGATCTTCAGAGGTCCCTTCCAACCCTGCCCATTCTGTGATTCTGTGATTTGCTAAGATGAAACCCACCAAAATAATAGGGAATTCAGCTTTCTCTGCTTTCAAGGAAGAGGTATTTTACAGCACGCAAATGAAAGCAGCATGCGTTGGCCCTCCTAAAATGGAGATACCCATGTCCCTTTTGTGTCCTGTGCAGCTCAGGGAGTTATGCTCTATCCATGCGCTTTTGCTTTGCTGCTGTTTGGTTCCACTCTGACAACCTACTCCTTCAATACACAAGCAATGCTCAGTCCACTTTGTGATGCCCCTGCCCCAGGGCGCTCACAAGAAAGTTGCACAGAGGTAAGAATTTGCTAGCAGTGTTAATTACAGGGTCGAAGCATGCTGATTTTGGAAGCAAGTTCTGCTCTCAGCAGAGATTTTTCTGAAGGCAAGATATAAAATTTTTCAATGACATTTCAACCAAATTTAATCTCTTTTCTTTTGCATTTCCCATTCGTTGTAAGCAGAGGCTGCCTTTATCTGGGATGAGAGGAATAACTCACTATTGGGAATTAGCATGCTCCAGCACGCAGCTTTTTATGCGGCAGCTGTCCCAGACCAGAGTGGCTGAACGTGTGGTAGTCTGCTTCTGAACTCAGGCTGGTCCCACAGGTTAACGTGTATAGGAGCAAGATGTGGTTTTCCAGAATTTGGAAACACCACTTGTGATTTGTGCCAAAAGTGTGGAATAGGTATTGCAGCTGAAGAGGCAGGTAAATGGATTACATGTACAGCAAAATATTCAGACAATCTCTAGGGCTACTTGCCTGTGCTCAAATGTGTTTTCCATTGGAGCTGATAGCAGTCTCATGTATGTATAGAGGAGGAGCATACCGACTCTTTTAGGAAATGGGCATCCTTCTGTTCTTGTTATTTCTAGAAGTAGCCATGTTAGACCTCTATCCATTTTGTATGCCTACATCTTTTTACTCTTTGGGGCTAAAATCTACAGTCATGTTGTGGTTTGTTTGGTCTCAGCTTTATTGTCCCAGCCAAAACCTACAAAAGTTGAATGCAAATGTGTTTACAAATAAAAAGAAATCTCAAAGAATAAAATGTTATAACTGTGCCTCTGAAATAAAGCTTTAAAACTCTGTATTTAACTCCAGACCATGAAATTTAGAATACCCGGGGCTGGTGGAACCACTCATAATTTTCTAGACATACTAACTAGACCCCTACCTTCTTTCTCTTGCCAAATGCAATTAAAAATAACTTATGGTTTACCATGCTCATCTATGAATTTTTCAGAGAGAACTTTTCCTAGGAAACATTGTACAATTCATGTAAACTCCTGATACTACTGACTGCAGTGTGGTTCCATACGGAATTCTAAAAACTTTAGCAAAAGCAGCTGCACGGTGATGGTTTGCACTCTACACATCCCATTAGGAGCCAGTCGGCTTTAAACCAGTAATTTGAATTCTGCATGTTGTGCTTTTCATATGAGAACCAATTACTGGTTTAGTAAATAATGGCCTGTGGTTATTTCTTATACCATTTAGGTTTTTTCATTTAACTGTGGTTGAAGTTTGAACCATAGCTTGCCAGTATATAAAATCATTTTAAAGGGAAGCGAAACATCTTAGCCTCAGTTTCCCTCAGGATTAAAGCTTTGGATTGCAACTACAGAGCTTCTTGTTGTATACAAGATAGTCATTTAATGCACTTTATTTAAAAAAAGGCACAAATTATTTTGTTTATAAAATGTTACAATTGCACTATGCTGTAAGAATCGGTTACTAAATATAAACTGTACAGTTTTGTAGTCAACATTGTGTTTAGTCATAAATGATTGAAACAGTTACGTTTCAATTAAATGTTAATTTTATATGTGGTATATGTAACTATAAATAAATTTTCCTTTCTAAAAAAAGAATGGTTGTCCATTTCATTGAATTTCACATTTATTTCAAATAACAAAATAGTGTTCTTTCTAAAAATATAAAAAGTATGTTCTAAAGCAAAGAGATGTCAGAAGATACTAACTAAACTCAGGGGATTAAATTCAGATGTGCAAACTTCAGTTGAGCTTCTGTAGATCCAGTAACACCGCAGAAGGAAATACCAGGCACTACAGTGCTCTACAAAAAGTCTGAAAGAAGAGCTAACAGGAATTCTTGAATGTAGAGTTGTAAATGAAAGCCAGAGTGCTCTTCCAAGACTACCTTTTTTATCCAAATTGATTTACTTCTACTGCACTTCTTTTCTGAGCCACTGCCATTTATTTTCATTGTATATGCTCAATTTTGGTGGAAAAAAATTGAGCTGCCATGTACAAGAGGATCTGCAGTGGATCTTGCTATGTCAATAGTTAATAGATGTCAATACTTATAAGTTTGAGTTAGTGATCATTAACTGGGAGAGGTGAGAGTTGAAAGAAACTATGTTAAATTGGATGGTTTTTTTTTTTTTAATTAAGTAACTGCAAATAAGATGCATGATCAGAGTTCTCTGTTTCCAATGTGACTCTTACAGACAGGCCAAAAGAAATTGGTGAACTGCCTCGTTTTCTAAATTAAGTTTATATATACGAATGATTTGAATGATTTTCTTGAATACCCAACTTGTTTTCCAGGCACATTAACTGATGGAAAGAGCTACATCTCTATCTTTAAAGCTGACTATTCCTTATTGTAGTCAATGAAAATGGCTTCTGAAATTATCTAGTGAAGGACAGATATCCAGGTAAGTAATGGAGAGCAAGGCTGCTTCCTTTTTACTATGCAAGACTACAGTCCTGCAGCTCAGGTGTATCCTCTACCTCCACAACTGGAGAAGATCTTAGTGATGTTCACTTCTACCAGACACAGCTGTCATCTCCACCTTTCACATCAGACATACGGGCACCAACTGGTTACTCTAGAGAAGAGGAAATTGGTATGATGGAGGGGAGTAGGGGACAAACTTGGACATGCCAGTTTGTCTTTCCTCAGTTAAACTACAGCCATAAGTACTACAGGACAATGGTAATCAGGATGTATTTGATAAATGGTTTTTACTTAACTAAACATGAACTGCAACTACACAATATAGACCCTTAGGATCTACCAGACATCCAGTCTACAAAACCGGAAATTGAATAAAAATTAATGGAAAAAAAAAATGAGGGAGGAGAAAGAAATGTTTCACCTAACAGAGAAGCCACAACATGTCATAAAACATGTTACAATAAATATGGAAAAACAATATACAGTACGCTGGGGGTACCACACCCTGATGTAAAGGTAAAGGCTTGGTCCGTGAATATTTTGTGCTGGTTTGCACATTTTTCTGTTTCATTGCTGACAGAGACAACAGGAAGAAGGAAAAGGCTGAGATTCAACATGCGGCTATCAAGTAAATGCTGCATAATAATGACTATTTATTCAAATTCAGCACCCTTGTAAGAGAAGAGAAGCCATAATATTTCAATGAGGTTTAACATTAGGGAAGGTAGTGCTGTAAAGATGACTTCTACACTCAATAAAAGGAGCTAAAATGGTGAATTTCTGGCAGGCAGCTTAGAGATTCTTCAAAGACCCCCAATAAGGTATACAAAGTAAATGTATTCTTCCTCTCAAAAAAAGACTCTGAAACAATATCAAAAAGAGCATGAGATTAGACGAGAGGTCAAGAGGGCTGTTAGAAACAAAATAGCCAAAATGAAAAGACCTCTAAGTAGTTAAATGTATAGTCATAATAAAGCAAATCGTAGAAGACTTTGAAGACCAGCATGTCAAAGCATAAAGAAACCTTTGATAAAAACTATCACAAGCAGGAAGCTTGCCCAGACGATCTGTGGATACGGTAAGGGCTTTACAAAAAATAGGCAGTCACAAAAAAAGCTGTGGAGGAAAGTAAAATGAATTATTTTCATTGGTGTTTTTTTGAAAAGGGATTTAGAAATCTTCACATACTGGATATTTTCTTTGCAGCAGGGAAGAGTCTGAGGAGTTGTCTCTGCTGGGGTGGCACGAAAATGGTTCTGCTGTTGCCGAGGCCTGGCTCAAGGTTAAGCTAACTGAAAGGAGTGTGAGGAACACTGCCTGAGACGTGAGAAATTGCTCAACGTGATGCATAATGGTGTAAGAAGGTTAGATAATGCCACGAAGGATGGCTGGATTTCACAGGTGGTTAAGGATGGTAAGAGTTTCATGGCAAGCGGCCAAACTGCAGGTAATTGAAGGGCAGTGCTGGAGACCTTTTGGTACTTAAATCTTGCAGGAGCAACACTACCTCAGCGACCACCTTAGTAGTAGTACTGTAGAAGGCCAAGATTACCTATTAGTGATACCAGAATAATAATTGGCATATAGATGCATCAAAACAGGAACCAATGTGAAAAAAGTAATTTGGGTCAGGTTGTCTGGGAGGAGGCTGGGGTGGAGAAAGGGGATGGGACAAAGAAGAGTGGTGAAAAAGATGTTGAAGCAGGAAAATGGACAAAAAACCATTCATATCGCATTGCCAGGGCAGTCTGAGGGTCTCCCTGGGCAGTTGGGCAACCCCTGGGCAACCCTGTGCTTAATCACTAGTCTAAAGCAGGACAACAAACCCAACCCGTTCTGACCATACCATGTGTGTTTAACTTCTTTCTGTGGTCAGGAGAACCAGGAATGAGTGGGGTGTTTTTATCCCTGGCTGGCAGGGGAGCAGCAGGGATGGATGGATCAAGTATCTTGGCGTTGATGCCTCTTCCAAACCTGACAGCATTGGCATCATCCTAACAGCCTCCTAGCAGTCTCAAATGGAAATATCATTAGGAGGGCAAAGTGTCTGACCAAATCAATAAATCAAATACTATAAAGCTGCCAAATCTTAATGGTACTCAGCCAGAGTTGTAAAGGGATTCCTATTAAAATGGTGGAAGTATTAATGATGTTACAGAACTGGTAGATATCCTGGCTGCATTTTTGTTTAGTGCAGATGTCTGTCTCACAAAATAATCCAGCAGTATTGCAAGCTCAGGAAACAGAACTGTTATTAAGAGCGTTTTGGATTAACTGGGAACTGAAGGCATTGGTAATGATTAGACCACCCAGAAACAATGACTTTGTGCCCCCTTTCCAAATGTATGGCATTTTGTGCACTCTGACTGGATATCAGATACTTTTGTCAACTGTGTCTGGAATTAAGCAGAGGGAAACAGCTGAATTTTAGTAATGGATATGCAAGAGAAAACTTCTGTGGCCAATAATAAACGGTAAGCATATTTACAAGGTTAAAATAATTGAAAGCTATCTATCAGTCAGGCATATCAAGTAATAGCCATGCTGTAGTAAGCAAAAGAAAGTTTCTTTGCATTAGGCTCACTAGCGGAAATTAAAGACTATAGTCCAGTGTTAGTCTTTGGTTCAAGGAGACTTAGTTGCAATGTTGCAGATGCATGTGCCTGTCCCTGCATTCTTCCCTTTAGTGTCTGTAGGTCACACTGGAGACAAGCTGCTGGGTTAGGTGGGTGTATGGACTAAGTAGAGTGTATCTTCCCTTCTTACTAAGTTGTTAGTTATCTTACTAAATTATCTTACTAAATTGCTATGAATGGCAGGAGACCAGAGAGTGTCTACAACCTCACCACTGTCCCATAGCCAGAATCTTTGATGTCTATTCAGAGTGCAAGGCCCATGCAGTTAATGGATGTTTTACCCTCATCACTGAAAACTGTACAGGAAATAGTATTGATCTGGTATATATGACAAAGACACTTCCATTTGTACGTGCCCAGGCTTTTTAAAAGCTTCCAAGTCATGTATAACTTTTAAAGTTATTTTGAAAGGATCTAGGATCATATGGATCTAAATAAACGTATTTCTAGAATTGCTTTTAAAGCCAGTAGGTCAGCTCAACCCCTCCCCACCCCCACCCTTTTTTTTTTTTTTTTTTGATTGAAAATGTCATCCTCATAAAAGAAATACTCCCCAGGTTTGTTACTTTTTGCATTCCTCTGTCTTGAATATGAGCTGAGCAAACCCAGTGCTGTACAGCATGTAACGACCAACACTTGGCTATTGCACGCAAGTCAGCTCTTACCTGAGCATCTTCAGCTTGCTAGTTTTATTGGGTCTTTGTTCTTTCATATCTGCCAAAGTGTTTCTTCCCCCTATTTTGTGCTAATTGTAAAGATTGCCTTTCAACTCACAGGATCCTTTATCTGACAACAAAATATTTTACTGTACAAGGACACTGACTTCTCATCAGTGGCCTAGCAGAACTGTATTCATCTTTATTTTTTATCATGATGTATGAGGTCTAAATGATGTTTGACAGAGAGCCTAAATAAATACATTTTTAAGATGCAGTGAGTTTGCCATCATCATCATTTTGACCTGTCAAGCTCAAAAGCATCCTCTTACAATTTCCAGGACAAGGATCATCACACTCCAAAATGTTCAGCTTACAGTGGGGGGGATGCAGGAAGATGCAGAGGATGTAGCAAGTTAGGGTAGGAGAGCAGTTCTTCACAACCCCAAAGTCTCATGTTTTAGGTGGGTCTAATTAGGAGCTAGAGAATGCCAGAATCTCAAACCTAAGGATTCCTCTTACTTCCCTGGATATTCTTACTCTTTCGGCTTTGCAAGAGAGGGGTGACAAAGGGGGTCTGGTGTTCAGCAACTTCAGGTTTCCCCCGTTTCTCGTAGTTGCTGTCCATCACAGCAGTCTCCAGTTCCCGTCTGCCTTTTTCCAAGAGCTGGCCTTACTCAGCAGGCTGCTGGTGCTGCAGTGAAAGGACATCCATAGAAATTGCTGATAGCCAAACCATGCATCTCCAAAGGCATCAGGCAGGAGAAGGCAGAGGTTGCTGTTTACCAGTTCAACCCAATAGAAAACCATTTCCTTCCTGACATCAAAGGGAGCAGTCAGTTAGACTCCCCGCTCTTGAGAGGGAAGCAAGGGCAAGCTTCCGCTTTGCTCCCACTGTCCGAGAGGCAGGGAAGACTGCTGGAGAGGAGGGGCAGATCCTGCACACCCTGCAGGCTCGCCGCTGGCTCCATTTCTCTGCAGGTATGGTTGAGTTCACTGCTTGGCGAGGTGGCATGTGCTACGCTGTGCCAGAGCCACGCAGCAACAGCTCATCTCTCCCTTGATGTTTTGGCTGCTTTTGCAGCCTGGTTTCTTGTTGAAATGGACTCCAGGATTTATTGTCAATGCCGGATTCCCAATCCCTTCAGACAGCTTTCTGTGAGAACTAATAAAGCAGATGTTTTTGTTGTTGTAGTTGATGATTGTTTTTTTTATTTTTAATTAAGCAGCATATTTTCAGTCCCTGGAGTTCTCAGGGCTGAGGCTGTTTTTGTGGTTTGGGGTTTTTGTTTGTTTATTTTGTTTGTTTTTTTCCCTTTTAGGAAGAAGTCACAGAAAAATGTCATGACTCCTTAGCGTTCAGTCCATTTCATTCATCTGGCTCTTTCTGGCCAGTGTTAGTCTGCCTTCAGTCCAGCCACAGCTTTACCAAATTACAGTCACCCTTGCCAGTAGCTGTGCCTGGCCTTAGATCACTGCAGACCCCTGCATCTGCCACCACAGTTTTCACAGGATAGCTCAGGCTGGCCCAGCTTTCCCCAGGAACAGCAGCAGCCCTCCTCAGATGGCAGCAACGACCTACCTTTATGCTGCACCATGCATTTGCTAAACTTGGTCTTTTCTGCTAGCAGAAAGGGAGCCCAGAGAGTGGTCCGAGGATGCTGATTACTGCTGGTACAGGTGCTGGTCAGAGAGGCTGATCTTCTTTCCCTTGTGATACCAACTAGTGAGCAGGTGCCGGCATAGCCACTAACCTGTGCAGGACGTGTTCGCTGCTCAGACTCCCTTGGTGCATCTCCCAGAGGGAAAAGTCGCCAGGCTAGATGGACATGTCATAAACCTGGCTTGTCCCATGGACCTCCAGCTAGGCTATGCTGGTAGAAGCATGTACACAGCAGAGCCACAGCAGCTGTTTGATTTCCAGCTCATGTCAATTCAGTGTTTTCTTCACATTTACACTTAATTTGTCTTACCAGGGAGTGTTGTATTCTTCTCCAGAGATGAGACAAAGCATTTGTCAGAGCACAGTAGTTTCCTGTGTTCTGTTTAGCATTTTTTCTGCTTCTACTTGATTCTATTAAAGGCTGTTTTAATGAGCACTCATTAAATGTGCGCGTCTCTCTCCAGAGATCTAAGCAGCGGAATCTCCCATCTTTTCCACTGCTTCACAAAATGATGCAACACTTTGTTTTAGTTAAGTTGAAAACAGAACAAACTGCTTCTCTGTTTCCCTTTCAATCATCTCACTTTCAGCAGTGATTTGCAAAATGACTTGCTTTTTCCTCCACTTAGAAGTTATTTTTTACACCATTTAAATGACAGCTTAATCTATGATAAAGGACTTCCCCAAGCGCAGGTCTTTTCCATGTGTCAAAATATCTGTGGATTCCATATTTAACATCAGACAGAGCTGTGCTGCAGCAGTAGGTGAAGCTTGCCTGATATTATTATCACTGTGGAGAGCACTTCCTTCTGGAAAGCTGTTCTGAGATAAAAGTCAGCAGGCTGCTGATCCCCACAGTGGAAACCAGCAGGAAAAATCCTGAACGGTAGCTAAGTACCTCTAAAGATGTCAGCATACATGGAAAGCTAAGGCCATATGCAGAATAATTCAGTCCATTTATGATAAAACAGTAATATTGTTTTCAAAAATAAGCCTTAGCAAACACATGTAAAGCACTTCACAGCAGATGGCAACGCGAGCAGAAAGACGTCATGTCAAGCACGCAGGAAATACAAATATCTGCTGCTCTTCCTTCTTGCTTCCCTGCCCCAGTGCTTGCTGTGAGAAGGTGGCAGGTAAGACTAGTGATCTCTGTGCGTTTGTGGGATTAATGCCTAAGAGAAATTAGTACAGCGTGTTTGTTCAAAACTTTTGAAAAGATGTTAATTTCCACTTCCTGCAAAAGATAGGTTCCATCGTGTTACCTTTACGTCTCCCTGTCAGTACCTTATATCATATAGAAGAGCACACCACCACATACTAGTTGTAAAACCTGGCAACTTAAAATTACCATATTGAGCTAACAGGCTGATGTCAACCTTCCGGTGATGCAGAAGCAAATGTCAGTGTAAAAAAGATCCAGTGACATGAAGGGCTTCCAGTAACAGGCTGTGGGAAAGATGCTGCTGCTTCCTGAGTTCTGTGGGGCTTTGGGGTGTGGGCATCACCTCCCATCGTGTGCTGCAGACATCCTCCAGTCCCAACTAGTGAAAATCCAACTGGAGATGCAGCGGCTGGGAGCTTCTGGATCAGGTAAAAGGCTGTAAGAAGCACATGGTTTACTTGACCCCTTAACTCGTATAAAAGTTACAGAAAGCCTCATCTCCAGTAGGGTTTTGCCAGGTGCTTGCTAACACAGATGAAGAATGGCTTCATTTTGTTCCTAGTGAAGACAGAGCCCTGGAGGCATTTTGCAACCAGCATCAATTGGTTCAACTGCAGCAGAGATGATGTTTCCTGCAAAAAGGTCACAGGCCATTTACAGCTTTCTGAGTCAAAAACAATCCTTAAAACTCCATCTAAAAACCACCTAGCAGCTGTGTAGAGCCCTGTGACTGCCCCTGGGTTGCAGCAGCTAACTGTGAGAACCAGAACAAGAAACAAAATCCTGCCCAGGAGAGCTTACAGGTTTGTTGCTGATGGTAAAACCAGAAGCCCACTGCTTGACCTCAGGCTGGTTTTGGCGCAGAGAAATTCCACTGCTGTGCACAAAGCTAGTGTGTAAGTAGAAGAGCAGGACTGTACCCAAGCGTGCACATCATCATGGCTAGACTGTTAGGCTGTGGCGTTTCAGAAATAAATGGGGTAATGAGCCAGGTATAAAGTGAGAGCCTGTCCTTTCTATGGTGAATGTTATAAAAGACTTCAGGAAACAACCTCTGGCTCTGCTTTCCCTCTGGTTCTCTGTCAGGATCAGCAGAGGTCAAAGTGGCTTGTGGGGTATGGAGATGACATTTGAGATGCCTGTGAACTGGAACGATGGGAAGGCAGTGGGACTACTGGGAGGGAACCAGCCTGGACCAACCTGGAGGAAGGGTTTGAACTTGCTGCTTGAGCTTTGAGCCAGAGGGAGGGCATACAGGCGGTGAGAGGGGGGCACAGAATCACAGAATCACAAGGTTGGATTCTGTGATTCTGTGCACAGATCACAGTCCCCTACGTGCCGGTAGCCCAAGACAACATCTTCCCTGCGTATATCAAATTTAGCAGCAGAGAGGAGCTGAGGGGAAGCTTTTACATTTCTATAAAATGTATATACCTCTGTGCTTTATCCTACAAAGTCTTTATAATACCTGAATTCTGATCAGACTGATCAACAAATCAACTTCACGTTGTGCTGCCTTTTTATGTTAAGGGGTTCATTTTATGAGCACACAGCCATATGGGAAGTTTGGGATTTTTTTTTTTTTCCTTATACCTGGTCAGTATTTTCCTTGTTTTACAACTTAGGACCATTGCTTCTTGCCCTGCTGCTGTGCACTTCAGAGAAGTTTGCCTGTCTTTTCTGTGAAAGAAGGCAATTGGATCTCCCCTTACCCGTCTTCTTCAGGCTGAACAAACCCAGTTCTCTTCAGCTCTTCTCATACATCCTCCAGTCCTCTCAGCACCTTAGCAGCGCTCCACTGGCCCCTCTCCACTTGGTGAAGAACTCTCTTACATGGGCAGCACAGGACTGGACACAGTACTCCACATGTGTTTTCGTACCTGCTAAGTAGAGAATAATAGTTGCTGGCTGTGTTCTCGCTAATGCCACCCTCTATGTTGGTATCACTTCAACCATGCTGCCTCACATTCAACTTGCTGTCCACAGGGATCTTTCCAGCCTGTACTGACGCATGGGCTTATTCCACACCAGGTGTAAGAGTTTGCATTCATCTTTGGTGAACTTCATGAGGTTTCTGTCAGTCCATTCCTCCAGCTTACCAAGATCCCTGTCAAGTGATAGGATGGAAGGAAATGGTCTCAAGTTGCACCCAGGAAGGTTTAGATTGGACACTAGGAAGAATTTCTTCATGGGAAGGGTGGTCAAGCATTGTAACAGGCTGCCCAGGGAAGTGGTAGAGTCCCATCCCTGGAGGTATTTAAGAGACATGTGGACATAGCACCAAGGGACATGGTTTAGTGATGGGACTTAGTAGGTCAGGCTGATGGTAGGCCTTGATGATCTTGAAGGTCTTTTCCAACATAGATTAAAAAAAAAAAAAAAATCCT
>VXAL01017321.1:455856-471306 GCA_013399475.1 Chauna torquata
TATGGGAAGTTTGGGATTTTTTTTTTTTTCCTTATACCTGGTCAGTATTTTCCTTGTTTTACAACTTAGGACCATTGCTTCTTGCCCTGCTGCTGTGCACTTCAGAGAAGTTTGCCTGTCTTTTCTGTGAAAGAAGGCAATTGGATCTCCCCTTACCCGTCTTCTTCAGGCTGAACAAACCCAGTTCTCTTCAGCTCTTCTCATACATCCTCCAGTCCTCTCAGCACCTTAGCAGCGCTCCACTGGCCCCTCTCCACTTGGTGAAGAACTCTCTTACATGGGCAGCACAGGACTGGACACAGTACTCCACATGTGTTTTCGTACCTGCTAAGTAGAGAATAATAGTTGCTGGCTGTGTTCTCGCTAATGCCACCCTCTATGTTGGTATCACTTCAACCATGCTGCCTCACATTCAACTTGCTGTCCACAGGGATCTTTCCAGCCTGTACTGACGCATGGGCTTATTCCACACCAGGTGTAAGAGTTTGCATTCATCTTTGGTGAACTTCATGAGGTTTCTGTCAGTCCATTCCTCCAGCTTACCAAGATCCCTGTCAAGTGATAGGATGGAAGGAAATGGTCTCAAGTTGCACCCAGGGAGGTTTAGAGTGGACACTAGGAAGAATTTCTTCATGGGAAGGGTGGTCAAGCATTGTAACAGGCTGCCCAGGGAAGTGGTAGAGTCCCATCCCTGGAGGTATTTAAGAGACATGTGGACATAGCACCAAGGGACATGGTTTAGTGATGGGACTTAGTAGGTCAGGCTGATGGTAGGCCTTGATGATCTTGAAGGTCTTTTCCAACATAGATTAAAAAAAAAAAAAAATCCTTATGAAGAACAGCCCAGCCCTCCAGCGTACTCACTCCTCTTCCCAATTCGGTGTCGTCTATGAAATTACATGGATCCCGTCCCATCATTCAGGTCAGTGATGAAAATGTTAGGCAGTATTGGCCCAAGTGTCAGCCTCTGAAGAACAGCTCTCATAGTTAGCTACCAGCTGGACTTCAAATCAAGTGACCCTTCAAGCCTGACCGTCCTTCTGCTTTCTCATCCAGACTGCAAGTCCACCCATCCTGTCATACCTCCCACTAGTATCGCCTGGGGAAGCCATGCTGGAAACCTTGCTAAAGACAAGGTAAACAGCCCCACTGCTTTCCCTTATCCGCAGAGCCAGTCATTCCACCGCAGAGGTAGCTGTGACCTTGCTAAAGCTGTGCTGGCTGCTCCTGGTTGCCTTCATGCGCCTGGAAATTGCTCACGGGAGGTTCATAATCTTCCCAGGGTCTGAGCCTGCAGCTCCCCGTATTGTTGCCCTTTTTGAAGATGGGCATAAAACGTGCTTTTTTCTAGTCAACAGGAAACTGCCTTGATTGTCATGACTTTACAAAGATGTTAGAGGGCAGCCTCCCAGCAGTAACAACGGCCTCGAGCAGCAATGCCTGCAGACTCCTGGCATATGCAGCTCTTCCCATCACGCTTTGAACCCAGCTTTCCCTGAAAGTAGGATGCAGGTGAAGATGCAGAAACCAGCAATGGGCAGGAGAAAAACCAAAGGATTTTATCTTGAAGCTACATTTTGAGAACAAGAGCCTCATGGAGGCTGCAAGGCTTTGGTCTGCTCATGCTTTCCTTTCACCAACCAGCAGCCACAGAGGACACATCCCTTTGGGTCCATGCATCAGTGCTCGATGACAGACATGCTTTGGGAACCGCAGGCTGGGCACCTTGAACTGCTTTTTCATAAATCCTTGAATGAGCTGTGTCGCAAGTTGGAGCCGGGAGGTGATTTTGCCTTTTTTTTTTTTTCATACAGCTGAGGTGAGAACAGCACTGAACACTGCCACCCAGACTGTTCTCATGCTTGTAAAAGTGTGTTTTATACATCAGAAAGAGTCTGGAAAAGAACATTTACGGACAGTGGGAGGATTAAGAACACAAGTTATTTTGCTTATTCAAGGAAAGCTAAGAAGTGACATGAGTATAGCGTATTAGAGATACCATCTGGAGAAAGCTGGAGGTCTGAGGAGCACATGAATTAAACAGAAAATAATGACTGGAAGCTGAAGCAAGTTAGGTCTACTTCAGCACCCAGGTATGTAAGCATTTGGTGACAGTCCCCAGGAAATGAGGGTTCCCGTAGCTGATGGTGGGATGGCTTGAGCCACTGTAGAGGAATAAATGGATGTAAAATAAAAAGAGCCTATAAAATATTGGTGATCTGGCTTGATGATGTAATTGCCATTTCTGGTGTTAAATGCTATGAATCAATGACCCATGGCAACACCAGAGTGTAAGCCATTGGTATGGCCACCACAGCTTAAATACTGGATCATCCTCTTCTACCTCTTGGAATCAGCTACCTTAAACAGCAGCAAATAACTTTACTCCCTAAATTTTGGGAGAGGGTAGGGAACATCACTTTTTACATGATGCCCTTTGTAATTTTAAGTATTTCCCCCATTATTTGCGACAATGACTGCACCTAAAAGGTAACAAACATTTTAAAATTATGAATGGGGGCATTACAGAAAGATTTACCAAGGGGCAAGAGCTTTGGAAGTAACATTATATGAAATTAGACCAAGGTCTTCCTTGGCCCACAATGTATTTATGTCCTATCAGAGGCAGAAGGAGTATTTCAAGGAAAAAGTTAACACTTCAGTGTCTGTCTCCCCAACAGATAGACCAGAACAGGTAGAAAGATACTATTAAAAATGTATCTTTTGAGAAACCAAATGGCTCACAGTCATTCAGCTCCAGCCCAAGCTGTAGGCACACTTGAAGTCCTCCGGGCCAGATCATCTACAACAGGCAAGGCAGGACATTGTGTCTGCAGGATACTTGGCACAACTTACCCTAGTCCTTACCTTATAATCATAGATAACCTATAGTTAATGCAAATTTTAAAAAAATATCAACCATGATTTACTAGTCCACTTGAAATCATTTAGGAGCATCAGTCTATTTGGTCAGGACTGACCCATAATTGCTCTAACATTTGGCTCGGTTAATCACAGTGCCAGACTGGAAAAGAATGGTGTGCAGGTAAGTTAAAGATGTCCTGTCCTTCCTGGGACGGAGGTACAGGTACAGGTACAATTTCTGGATGAAGTGTGGCTTAATATCTCCAGGACTACCAAAATGGCATCTTCAAAAACACTGAAGGAACAGGGGGGAAAAAAAAAAGCAAAAGCAACAGCAAAAAAACCCTGCCACTGCTAGTATTGATGACCAAGTACTAACGCTTATGAAACAAATATTTTCTATGGCAGCCAGTGTTTTGCTAAACTGTTATATATTCTCTAATACTAGTTTCCACATGATCTCCAGCACCTCTGGCATTATCTCTTTAAATATAACGCTGAAATAATAGAACAAAATACTGGGATTCCATGGTTTATAGAAATTCCTTCCTGCTCCAGTTTGACAGTGCATGAAAATGCCCAAGTAACTGAAGTAGCAGCTTGCTTTTCAGCGTCCCAGATGACTGTGTAAAACACTTGCTAGGAGGCCTGTTCACAAACTGCTTTTGTATCTGATTTTAGGGTTTTGTCCTGTTGAAAAGTGTCTTTGAAAGCTTTAGACCTGCAACAATAAAGTGTTCCTGACTGATGTTTTATGTGCATTCTTTTACATTTTCACACTCGAAAATACCTGATGGAAATCTCCACCTAAGCCATCTGGTCTGCTTACCGCAGGCCCACGACCATCCCACCCAGCAAAAACCTGCTCACACAGCAGCTTCTGTTTCCATCAGCCTGGGAGAAACACATGTTCCCAGTTGAACTGCAGTCAGCAGACACCCCAAGTGCTCACTCCCAAACAACGTTTGCCCACCTTGAAACACAGCAGAAGTTGCCCTGTACCCACTCCCAGCAGCTTGCCTGTGGAAGGATGTGTGCTGCTGGAGAGCTTCATCCCTTCAGTAGCTCAGCGTGCGCACAGCTGCAGGGAAGCTTGTCCTGGGGAGAACATGGGTTATAAGCCATGCCAAGCTTCACCTTAAAGAAAAACATTCCTTCCTAACTTTTCATGTAGAAAAACACACACACACAAGTGTACAAAGGTTCCCACCCTGCTGTTCAGTCCTGGATCATCTAGGTCTAATCACTGTCCCCAACCACAAGTACTCATCAAAGCTCCCACCTCCTTGTCACACAGCACCAGTGGGAAGCAGATGCTGTCCTGAACTTGCAAATGAGGTGAAAGGAAATTAGGTGATTTGTACCAGGGCACTCACATTAGCTCCAGAGAATAAAAGCTTGAGACCTGGGCTCTCTGACTTCAGCTGCTTTACTGGCCACCAAACCCCCATTGCTTTGGTAGAAGGCAAGCACTGGGAGGAGGCAGAAAATCATACTTGGAGGGGGTGTGCGTACATCACTCACTGAATGCACGTGGAAATGATGGTGGGTGGAACTTTCCATCAGCGTGGTCTGTGTTTCACAACCCTAAAAAATTCTTGTTGTATGGAGAGAAGCAGTACAGAAGACGTGAAGCTGCAAATACACCAGCAACAGCAGCACACACACGTACATCCAGCTGTAGGGTTCAGTCAGTCCATCACGTCTGAGAATACTCGCCAACAGGACGTGGAGCAGATGAACAAGCGAGGTTCAGTAGCTGAAGATTTGTTCCTGGGAGAGCCTGCTTAGCATCTAGGTTTCCGCCAGTGGTGTGCACGCGACAGAGCAAAGCATAACTTACATTCGCCGAACAGCGCTGCGTGCACGCTGGCCGGGTGTTGTGCACCGGCCACCTACCCGTGGCGTAGCGTGAAATCTTACGTGAGCTGATTTACCCTGCAAGGAGCCTATCTTAGGATGTAGCAGGGCACGTTCTCACTTTGAAGACAAGGAAAGTGAAATAAACCGAAGGAAGCAGATTTGTCTTTACAAGCACAGCTCCCAGAACCACGGGGCTTTTCCTCAGCTGTACAGCACAAGTGAAAAGGAATTACAGAAACTGCATTACTGTAATTATCCTAGGTGCACGCATATTCCCGCAAGAGTTAGAGTACTAAAAACGGTGCAGCTAGCAACACTGCTGTCTCATCTAGAAGATTTGCCCACTGATGAGAGAGAGGGAGAGACTGTTCACGTAACTGCTCATCAGAAGCCAAGCGGCAGGGGCTGAAGGACCCTGAAGCCTGTGCAGAGCTGTCCTGGGGCTTGCTCCAGAGGCAGCCAGCACCCCTGCAGCAGAGGCGGCCTTACCAAAGCACAGGATTTACCAGGAAGCAGGACAAGCTGTGGTGCCAAAGCACAGGCACCAAAAGCCGCCGTTACACGCCCGAGGCAGAGCCAGCAGCACCTTGCTGAGGAGCTTCTCCTGCCCCCGGCCTGGCTGCCGGCGTGCACTCCTCCGTCTCACACATCCACTTCCCTGCTGCCACCTCCCCGTTGGTCCTGGCTTTCTCCTCTTTCTTCCTACTTCCTCTGTGCCTCTCGCCAACACAGTTCAAGAATTAGCAGGGGGTGCTTTTTGGCCTCCTTGTCATTACATTTAATTAGAAGGCACCCTTGTTTGCTTGGCTTTCACTCTCCTGCCTGGCAGCGTAATTTGTGTTTCAGAGGCAAGTCTCAGGCCTTGGTGAACACCTTCTACCTCAAGTGTGCAGCATGGAGAACCAAGCCGACCTGCGTGGTGGCAGCAGCTGGGGCACAGCCAGAGCCAACAGCTGAAGGAACACCCGGGAAGTCTGCAGGATGGTTAAAAATTAACAAACAAACAAAAAAAAAGGAAAAATACTGAGCATGCTGCCTTTAAAGATGCAGACTTGGGCTGTCAAAGGCCGGTGCAGACACAGCAGCGTGGCCGGGTGGCACGCAGAGGCATGCTCTCCCACTGAGATATGGTGCAGCTGGGGACATGCAGTTGTTTCGGTCTCCTGACACTGCTCACCAGCAGCAGTATTTGCTGTTTCAAAGCACGAGCTACAGCTTCAGCTTATTAACTTCTCTGTGTGAGGCTGAGGCTCAGATTTGATGCACACTGGCTTTCTGGCATGAGCACACACTAAGTGCTCAGCTGTCCTCTCCTCAGCTTCCCCACCGTGCTCTCTGTTCTGGGTCCAGCCCACGCTCTTTGAGCAAACCAAATCCCTGAACTGCTCTCCAGACTAAAGCAATACGAATTTGGTAGCAGTTGTGCCATCCACCTCCTTTGTTCATGGCTGTGTGTATGCATGAAATAACACTTGCCATAGAGTCCGGCTCTTAAATAATCATCTCCTCTTCGACTAGTGCAGCAGTTCCATTTCCACACTCCTTTTTCATCAGACTTTGCCAGTGAGTAGAAAAAGACTCTAAAAAATTAAGAAAAACATCAACTATTATTACATGCGTGTGTAAGGATCCATCCTATAAACTCCAGTCATTAATCTAAGGTAGAAAAACTCCTCCTTTGACCTTAACGGTCCTTCAGGATAACCTAATCCTGTTCTACTAAGTCACCAGTGATCCAATTGTCAACTGCAGTTCTATTGGTAAACCTTGCCATATCAAAGAATAGCTATCCTCAGTCACTCTTTTTTTCAGCTTTGTTGAGTGTTTGCATCCACAACGTCATAACAAATCATCTGCATTTAGAGACTGGATTGCTATGCAATGCCATGTCCCTTACCAGCAAGTTATTAATACAGCAGCCGTTAGGTTCTCAAATGAAGACGATTACGAGCACTTCCATCATGTATGAAGCAAATCAGATTTTTCAGGAACATTTAGCTTCTCAGTGGATGCTAAGAGCTTTTCAGGTCTTTGCTGTAACAGTATAGACTGCGTTGTACCATTTGAGATTACTCTCGAGTTCACTTTTGTTCATTCCTGTTCTTATGCCATGTTTTTGTGACCAAAACTTCCAATTTTCGGTGGCTATAAGTGAAGCAACATTTGTAGGAAAAGGTGACATTTTACTGAAACTGACACGCCTGGAAAAAAAAAAAAAAAGGCAAGTTTTGATGTGCACAAGGTCTTTTTCAGGTCCATTCTTAAACCGAAACAGAATTATTAAAATTACTTGTGGGTCAGGAACAGTCAGTACATTGCTAGGGATGTGTCAAATACATGCTTCATGGTAAAGCATGTGTACGTGTGCTTACACAGTGCCCATGGGCAGCCTCCCTCAGAGAAAATGGATTTTCACTAGAAGCTAATGAAAAGGCAGCAAAGCATGTACACTCCCGACAGCATCAAATCCTAAGAAAGATTCTTTGTTGGGAAGATAAAGTAGGAACAGAATGATGAAAAGAAGTCTGTTTGCTGCATTTTTTGCCACCTGTTCACATGAGGGTTTTTTTTGGTTTAGTTCACTTCAAAAAACTGCAGTCATCTGGCAGAGCTGAAATGCAAATACAAATTAAAATGTCAGCCCCAGAATTTGTTTTTGCTGGGGATCTACAGAGATAGGAAGATACGATAATTGTACAATTCAGACTCTAGGCGCTTCAATAGAATTATCTGAGGGTAAAATGAAGTAAATTGCCTTGAAAGAAATCATTCATTGAAATAACTAATTAAATGGGCTGCATCTTCAAAAAAACAAAAAAAAAGAAAAGAAAAGAAAAAAAGTCTCAGAATCCACTCCCTGTTCTATAACACATCAATCTGTTTAATGGAATTTGCAGTATCTAAAGCTTTCTTCCATATCTTATTTTTATTTATTGTGCCTAGATAGGGCACAACCAAAGAAATCAAAGGACTTCCCCATGACAGCATGAGAAATTGAGAAATGAGGACTGCAAAGTAGATACAGCGTTTAAATGCTGCAGTGGAGGGACAGTTTTACAGAAGAAACAGGCTGCCTGTACAAGTGTCTGCTGTACTTGCAGAGGCTGCATTACAGATGGTTATTAACCAAGCTGGCTCAACACTAATTTCTATTCTCCAAGAGCTTCTGTAGAGAAAACCTGAGTCCAGAAAAGACATAATTTTGAGTAATTCTCTTGCAAATCATTGTAGTTACTCTGAAATAGGTAATTTTTCAAGGTGTTAAAACAGCCTGCCTGAAGAACCTTCCAAAATTTCATCCCGCACACAGTACTACCATCCCAATAGCAAGCCCAGCTTGATGTTCTTACACTGTGAGCTAATGGACAAAGCGCAGCAACCCGTGGTCACCTTCCGTTCGGACTAACACATGAAGAAACGGGCTCTGTCCCTGGTTCCCAGGACACTTCCCAGCAGTGGAAGAGCTCCGGGATGCCACTTCAAGGCATGGCGATGATTTGTCTGTGAGGCACACACACACACACACCTCTGCCCATTTCCCTCACACGCTTTCCCTTTGCCTACCTTCTCCAACTCTTGCTTGCCCGTTGGTTGGCTGTATGTACCAGGTATCTGCAGTTTTGGTACCAGCAATCCTCATGTCACCCTTTCAAGCTCCCCAGACCCATCCTCCATTCCCAGCTGCAGCTCCCTTGCCTAACCATTCCCCATCCCCTCTCTGCAACCAACCCTACTTCTCCCACTGCATCACGTACCTTTTCTCCTCCCACCCCCTACTTCTGTCCTCTTGCACCTGCTGGTTCTTGCATCTCTTCTTCAGGCACATCTGCTTGTTCAAGTACAGCAGATTTAAGACAGATCTGAACTGTGCAAAGCTGATTAAAACCAGGGGAGGAAAAAATGATGTAAAGAGTCCAAATAAAGTTCATCATGGACTAATGACTGTATCAATTATACAGAAGGACGGAGAGCAGCTGGTGGGGAAAAAAAAACGTGAAATAGCACCGTTACAAAGACTCACAGAACAGCATGCAGAGACCCAGTCAGGGAGCGTCAATATTCTGGGTAACTGTGTTCATTGTGCTCTGCTCCTGTGACTCACCATAAACTGTGCAGCATGCGATTTTATGTACCAACTGTGGGTGTTCAGTCAATTTTAATTGTATCTCATGTTGTGACAAGCTTTTGGAAAGAGACATTGTTCTGATGGAAATGTTTTCTTTCATTGTCACCTTTCCCTTCTATTCAAGATCAAAGCAAATTGTAGAAAAATAGAGCCTGAAGAACAGAACTGTTGAAGCAGATTGTTATGCGGCTCCTGCCAGCTCAAAGGAAAGAACAACAAAATAAGAGAGAGGAATTCCTTTTCCAGACATGTTGGAGACTGATGCTGAAGTTACTGTATGGACAGACCCACACCAGAAGGGAGCTGTATGGGGAGCCCCACTGTATGCTGCATGCATGCACTGACAGCATGGTCTTCGCCGAGATGACTTGTTTTGATCTGAATCTACCCCGTTTTGTATCATTACAGCACAAAATTTAGTATAGTTTGGTCTATGGCAAATCTTTCTGCTCATGGGTAGGCTTTTAAGTATGGAATTGCCAAGACACTTATTCAGGTAACATAGCTGCCTGCCAATTGTCCCTCAAATTCGGGCTAGACTATACGGATCATCATTTTTTTTTTCCCGTGTTTATACAGCACTTGGCATCACATGCTTCTGGCCATAGCCTCAAATGCTAACAAAATGGCAATGTCTGCAACCCATTTATTGTTCTGAAAGAACAAAAAAACCATCTGGAAATTGCGGATATATCAAGTTTATTCAGAAAGGCAAAACTGATCCTTTTTATTCCATTAGTACTGTTGGCTTGTAATCTTTTGATGCAGTTTAGACATTATGGAGTTTCAGTTTTAATATTCTGCCCAGAGGATGATATAAAAGCCGCTATTGATTTTCATTCCCTGTAAGCAGGCTTCATCTGTATGTAAATTAAAGATTCTATAACATATTTCACATTATAGATTAGTTGTCATTCAAGTGCTGATCTATTCTTATACCAGCAGGCTGACGTATTGACAACTTCCAGACAATAGCACGCCTAATGAAATCTGGTCAGACCTCTGAGCATTAACACCTGCATTTATGGACATGCCACGCCACCAAGTTTCCCAAGGAAAATTTGGAATGGATTTTTTTTTTTCTTTTTTTAAATGAAAGAAGGAGTGGTGTACCTAGTGATGCTGCAAAAAGCATCAATCATCTTCATTGTTTCAGAGGAGGAATTATCCCCTTTTTTTCACTGGAGGGGGACAACAGAAGATGCCAACATCTTCCATCTACCAACTATTCAAATTCTTCAAGTATTTGGAGAAGTTCCAGAATAGAGTAGGAAAAGTAGCAATCTAAATTTGCTAGGATCTTTCGCACAAAACAAATCTAACCTCCCAGCTGGCTTCTCCCATGACAGCACGCGCGGGGAGCAGGGAACATGGGCACTGCGAACAGCTCTGACCGTACCTCAGTGAGGATGTTTCCTACAGGCTCTTCCCTTGGAGACCAGGAAACATTTGCTTTCTCCTCCTCATAGTGATGGTCGAGACAGCAGTAGGACTCACAAACAGTCAGTCACCGTACTTCAGGAGGGGAAGCTTAGCCCCATCTTGAAGGACACGCTGAAGAACAATCTTACCAGAGGTACCAAAGACTGGATGAAGCCCTGAGCAGCCTGGTCTGACCCCAGATCTGCCCCTGCTGTGAGCAGGAGGTTGGACCAGAGATGTCCTGAGGTCCCTTCCAACCTGAATTATCCTGCAACCCTATGAAATAGCAGAGGAAAGGCTTTCTATTCGGACTCGGTTCCACCACACAAAGGAATACTGGAGTCCAAGGAAAGAGCATTTTGAACATGCTTCCTTTCTTGGTCTGGAGATGCGTTCTTAATAACCTCCCCCCTCCAAATCTGTACTTGCTCAGAAAAGAAAAGTGGAAAAAAACCTTAGGCCAGTCACAGTTTCACTCTGTCCCTGAAGTCCTTTTAGAAAAGGCAACTAAAAAACTGTCCCTTCCGCCCTGAAAATCAGCCTTGTCAAGCTGAACAAGGCCCTCAGGTTATTTCTCATTAGGCTGCTGATGGGCATTAGGAAATCTCTGAGCATGGCAAAATCCATAGCACTTCTCCCAAGCAAGGCTTGGAGAGAGGAGAGGAACCACCAAGGTTGTCTGGTTTGGGTATTTTAGGCTCAGCTACAGCCATCAAAAAGTCTGATGATGAAACCTGCTGTGCAAATGCAGTTTGCACAACTAATTATTTTAGTGATTTTTATTACTGTGTAACTGAGAAGCAGAGCAGCACATCCACTGCCAGCCATGCACGTTCTCCCCTTGTAGAAAGAGGGACTTTCACCATTTCTAATTCAGGCATTATGATTACTGCAGCACAGACTGAGCATAGGTGCTCAGCTTCCCTAGGGCTCAAGCACACCTGAATGAAGTGTAAAACACCCATCAGCACAAAGCTGCTGCAATCAGTGCCCCTCTCCCAGCTTCCATGGAGGCCTTCTCTTCGTGCGTGCAGAGCCGCGTCACCGCACGGCTCAGGCAGGCTCAGGGGACTGGTGAGGACATTTACTGGCGGGAGCTCAGCACAGGCGCAGCGACTCCTTCAGCTGCCACATCTCACCAGCTCAGAGCTTTGAGCTTCGCTGCTGTTTTATGTTTCAGAGAGCCTTCATTCAGCTTCTTCAAGGACTGGAGGACTCTGAGCCTCCAGAAGTCAGCACAGCTGCATGTGCGCTGAGATTTTGCCAATTCTTCACACACCCGCTGTTTCCACAGTACCACTCAGTTACTGACAGAGGAACAGTTAAAATCTTCTGCAGAGGACCATTCCCAGGGTCTATATCCTCTTAGAGCTATCAAATTAGTAGAGTAGAGCTCACATTAGATCATATCCCAGTATCTGTGTTGCTCTTATTTCAGAGTGCTTGACTGGGCTGGTCAGTCATGGGTTCCTCAGGGGAGAAAGAAGTTAGAAACATTTTAGTTGAGACAATCACCAGTTTTAAAGACACTGAAATCTTACCAAGTTATGTAGGAACATTTACTCTGTGGTTATATAGTAGAATTAGATAAAGGCATTAAGAGTTTGGGGAATAGTGAACTGCATGAATCTCCATATCTTCATCTCTTGTCTGGGTTCTCATAAAGCTAAACCTTAATTAGAATAAGCTCTTATGGTTGCCCCTTTTGTCCACTGGAGGTCAGTATCTTTCTACAGAAATACAGTTTCTCTTACATGGCGTAAAGGTTTGCAGGGCTTAGACGTCTCATAGCAGCACCCAATTTTCCTGTCACAGGCTTCTGCTACAGTGAGATGAAGACAGAAGCCTAGTCTGGGACCGTCACTCTCAAGGGAAGATCTCCACTCGCACTGCCCTTCATCAAGCTAAGGTTTTAATAATGTCACATGAAGAACTGAATGAAGCTCAGATGCACTGTTGTCCCAGGTGCTAAGCAGGCTCCAGCAGGGCAGAGGCTGCCAGGGCCCCTCTCTCAGCTCTCCTCCCACAGCTGCAGAAGTCCAAGGCCTGGCTGCCCTCTCCGGTAAGGCAGCATCTCAGTGAGCGGGCAACTCCTAACTGGTGAAGAAGCGTGCTCAAGTATTGTCATGCTCACTTCATTATCTGGCCTTGTATTTGAATCGAACACTGAAGTGTAGTTGCCAGGTGATAGATTTTTGCTATCTAGTTAATCCTACTTGGCTCCTTTTCTAGGATTAGCTCCAGAGAAGCCGCCTGTTTAGGCCGCTACACAAGCCTTGTAGGAGAGCTCCGCCGCACTACGGTGCTTTCAGAAACATGATAGCAATGCTTCTTCGCCAGCTGCCAACACCTCCCCACTGGGTGCAAAGACGCAGGTTTTTGCCTCTCCCAGGCTTAGCGATATGTCGTGCTGAGGAATGACAATAGCAGCGGACAAGGAGCGGGTGTTGGAAGCGTAAACAGATGTAAAAACTGAGCTGTCCGGCAGTCGTGCACTTACCATGGCCACCTGTTAGGCACTGTCCGTACCTGTGTTTTAGTTTGGATCACAAGTACTCATGAAGCAAATGTCCTGCTTGCTCCCCCTTGCCATGCTTTAATTCACATTATGGAGCAGGGCATGAATTCATTCCTTCCAGATGAAGCTAAGTGTAAAACACCCTTTTTTTTTTTTTCCACAGGACCAGACTAAAACTAGGACGAAGCAGCACTCTTGAAATGCGGGTAGTGCTGACCAACACTCACTGCTCTAATTTACAGATGCCCTCCCTTTGAGGTTCACTTCACATGGAGATGGGCTGACCTGCTAGCCGACGTCACGGCTGTTTAAGCAGCAGTTTCACCTACTTCCAGTAGTGTGCTCGTCCTCCATAAATCTGTAAGCAATTTGAGTAGAAGGAAAGTAATGTTATCGAAGACTCTCTTCACCTCTGTCTAATTTGGGCATCAAAGAGAAAACATGAGGCATTAAGTCTGATGAGGCGTGACAGGCCCCAGTGCCATGTATCTGAAGAGATGGAACTTTCAAAATCTACATGATTTTCTTTAACTTCTTAAAGAAGAAATTAATGGTGCCCCTGATAACTTCCGTTCTGTCCTGCCAAGACAGATGTTCTGAGAGGTCAGCTTTGCTCTCGCCTTCCCACTACTTCTCCATTTCCATTCCGCTTATTCTTCTTGAGCCAACAAGTTTTTCTACATCCTGTCTCCTGGACAGCATTGGGATCCCTGGTAGATGAGAATAAATGGTTGCCACCCATAAAAACCAGAAGCAAGACCTGCAGCAGACTGGTTATTACAGCAACTGTGCAAAGCTCACAACTGGAAGCCTTAAAATTGAGCTGTACTTTAGAAGTATGCTTTACCCACATGTTCCTTAAATACCCTACCACCCTGAATACCCATGTTTTAATTTCTGAGCAGAAAACATTCCTTGATCACTACACTCCTTTCAATAATTCCTATATTCATGAATTTTGAAAGAGATCTATTTACTATTTAAATGTCATCTTAATCTATTCACCCTAACCGGGTAGCAATGCCAGCAGCATGTCTGTGCTGCTTGTACTCTCACCTCTCATACGATCAATGAAAGAAATAAAAGCTGAAGCGGGCAGATGGCTGAATTGAAAAGAAAGGTCATTACGTACTGGAACTGATGAGGTGAAGAGAATAAAATGTGTAATATGACCTTCAGGGAGAAGGTTAAAACTTAGCCTCATGTATGGAAATAAAATAAAACAAATACAAAGAAGTATCATCAATTATTTATTGAAATATCTTCACCTATTCATTAGCACAGGAGAGATCTTGGCCTCTCTTCTTCCCCATCTCTGTCCTAAAATCTCTGTTTTCCCACCTCCCACATAACAGACACAAGAATGCTACAGATCTGTGGCGTTATGCTCCCCATTTAAGCGAGGCACCCTGTCCTGAAATGTTTTTTCTTAGATGCCGCAGTAAGAAAAAAGCAACATTACAGCTAGACAGCCCCCACGTCTCCCAACTCAAGTAATTCTAGCTGTTAGCAGCTGCCTCGCAATTTGGTATATTTTAACAAGATTTGAAAATCCCTAAGTGAGGATTTACCATCTCTTTCAGCAAAGAATGCAGTAAATCTATCATGCCACATAAATAATTCATATAAATTCTAGAAACAAATCAAGGAATATAGGTCAGGAGGGGCACCAGAGGAGAGGGATGGAATGCCCTTTACTTGGAGCACATGGTAGACCTGAATTCAGTTTCCTAGCCAGACTATGTCAACTTAAGGAATGAAGATGGCTCTTCAATCGTTTAAAAAGCACAGAGTGACTTGACAGTCACTAGGGGTGTTGAAGTGAATACAGAGGATGAAATAAAATATAACTAGGTTTTTTTTCAGATAAGAATCTGTCTTATGTAAGTCAGTTGGATACAAAGGAGCTGACCTTGTGTGGTTTGTGTGTGTGTTGTTTTTTTTTTTTCTTTAAAAAAAGGGTTAGTGATATGTCATAATGGTGATTTTCAACAGTTAAGGCAACCCAATGATCCATCACTGGGAGAAGCAGAGAAGCAATGAGCCAACCAGCAGGATCCACAGTTTTAAAGCAAACTCCATATGCTCCCAGGAACCACTGACATTTATAAATAATGGAGACCTGGGTATATGTCAGTATTTGAAATTAAACACTGAAGCGTAGTTCTTCACAACTTACATACCTTGGCATATAGAAGTTCTCTAGTCACAAGCAAATATTTGGATGAACCTGTAAGGATGTTCACAGCAATCCAGAAGTCCACTAACTGCTTTAAGCAAAGCCTCCACACCTTTATGGCAAGATGTGCCATAAACAGAAATGACATAGAAATATATTTATGAGGAAGCTTCTACAGAGAGTCTGGAAAATGTTACTTTGTGTACTGGGTTTATATGGCAAGGTTTTGGTAGTGAGAGGGCTGCAGACACGGCCTCTGTGAGAAGAGCCCAGAAGCTGCCCTATGTCAGAGAAGAGCCAGCTCCAGTCAGCTCCAAAAGGGACCCGCCGCTGGCCAGAGCTGGGCCAGTGAGCGACCCTGGTTGTGCCTCTGGGAGAGCAGAGTGAAGACAGGGAAAAAACTGCTGGGCAACAGCAGCTGGGAGTGAGAGGAGTGAGGAACAGCCCTGCAGACACCAAGGTCAGTGAAGGAGGAGG
>VXAL01017321.1:471524-484536 GCA_013399475.1 Chauna torquata
GAAGGAGCGGCGGAGACGAAGCGATGTGGGCTGAGCGCAGCCCCCATTCCCTGTTCCCCTGTGCTGCTCAGGGGGAGGAGGTAGCAGAGGGTGGGTGGGGGGAAGGTGTTTTTAGTTTGCTTTTAGTTTCTCACTGCTCTAGTCCACTAGTGATAGTAATAAATTACATTAATCTCCCTATGTTGGGTCTGTTTTGCCCGTGACAGTAACTGGTGAGCAACCTCCTTGTCCTTATCTCAATCCTTGAGCCCTTGTCCATCGTATTTTCTCCCCCCGTTCCTTTGAGGAGGGGGAGGAGAGAGCAGTTGTGGTGTTTTAGCTGCCCATCAGCATGAAACCACCACACTTTGGTAGTCATTCTGAAAGTATAAAACACCCAAAAGAAAATTCTTGCTCAAATACATAAATAATATTCACAACATAACGACAATCTGTCATTGTCAGTATAGCCAGCTGCTTGGAAGCAACATAAGAAAAAGTTTTAGAAAGCATGCTAAATTTGGAAGGAAAACCAAACAGAGCAGAAGAATGAACCAATCCAAGTGTAGTTGAAAATATCACAAAAACAGGTCAAAGAGCATGAATATAAACAAACCTGAAAGTATGCTGCAAGGGAAGCCAAGGTGAGGCCTTCATGGTTGGAATGAGCAGTAATTTTGGACAGATTCACGTTTCATCATGAAGTTAAGCTTAGGACAAGTAATCCTGCTACTACCAGCATGCTCTTCAGCGGAGGAGAAAAGCCCCTGTACGTGGAAACAGCATCCCTTGTAACACCCGCTGTTCTGTGACTGTGCTGATATCAAGAATCCATTGAAGGGAAAAACCACAGCCAGCCAACCAAACTGAAAGTCCTGCCGAAGCAGTGAATGGGAATATCCTTGACTGATAGCATGTAAACTAGCTATTTAAAGAAAAAAACACAGAAGGAAGAAAACAGAGAAGGATGCAGAGGGACAGGCTACGGGTGAAAATCAGCAGTGGGCTACTGACTTCAGAAGAACAAATGTAATTCTACAGTGGCTGGTAACAGCATCCAATTTGTTAAGGGGGAAAAGCAACAGATGCAGGCAATTTAGCAAGTCAGAGAAAGGTAACTGATAAGGGACCGGAAAGTTAAAATTACTAGAGAAATAGAACATTAGTAGCAGAATTACGCTGAAAACTGAAGAATTAACGGGAGTTGGCTGACATTACAAGGCAGCGCAACTTTCATGAAAAATTGACAAAACCCAGTTAGATGAGTTCTGCCATCTCCTCCATTATACTCAGTAGGACTCCTGTTTACTAGAGTTGCTCTCAAAGACAGGTGGGACAGGCTGCCTGCTATTAATTGACATTAGGGTAACTTTGCCAGATTCCCAGCCCTCTCTTCCTTCCCTTAACCTGTGTTGCATTGGCATGACTGATTGCTGAATGGGCAGGCAGATGTGTTGTCTCTCCGAGTCACTCAGCATTTTCAACCAGTAACACGATGATACCATGTAGAAACTAAGACAAGTTAAGACCTCTAAGAAACAGTTGTCCTCAGCTCTAATCTCCAAAGTACTTTGCATGTGACCTCTCACCAGGAGCAAAGCACAGAACTACTTCCTGCCCCAGCTAATCAGATAAGAACTTATTTTTCTGCAGCATTAAGGATTAATCTCCAAAGAGACTACTATATTTAGCTAAGAATCTCCTAAAGGCTACTTTTCTTATGCAGCTGAAAGAAAGCCCAGCCCAGCACAAACATGAGACTGCTTTCCACACATGAGCACGCACCCGCATCACCCAGACAAGAACACATTGCTCCAGAGAAATCTAGATATTTGACAGGACATGAAAAAAATCACTCTGCCTCCAGTTATTACTAGAGAAGACAAATATGAAATTCCTTCTCCCCATTCTGCACTTAACATTTTTTCCAATGTTCCTATTCTTTCTATTCTCCTCTTCAAAGAAAGAGGATGGTTGATTGGAAACCTACAGTGAATCCTTCCAGAGTACTCACACTTCTTCTAAAGTCCAAGAGAACTGAGCTCGCCGTTGAACAACCTTCCCAAGTCACTCCTGATTATTTTGTGGCTGATGCCAGGGCCTGAGGCATTCCAGCACGAATCATCATTTGTTTCCATTCCCAATACATCGCTGAGCACATTGACAATGCTTCAGTACATGAATACAAAGCTGCCTCAAGATGCTGCTGAAAGTCTGTGTGTGTGTGTGCATGCACACATACGTACGTACATCCTGGTATCAGAAACACCTCAAACTCACTCAGAATTAAGAATGCAGGCTGGCTGCCCTCCACAGGGCAAGAAACTTTCCCCAAAGTAGACTACAGCAGGTTGAAGCTCTGTTTGTTTTCAAACAGAGTTTTCACTGTCAAAGTAATCTTTGGATAGCTTCCAGCCACAAGACTTGCATTACATTTTCATCATCATCAAGTTTATACTGTTCAATTTACATGGATATTTTAGACAGTTACACATTTGCTGTACTCTTTATGTGTTGTTCCAAGCAGAAGGCAACACCTCTTTAGTATTAAAACAATGCCCAGCATGTGACAGAGGCAGCACCTGAAATACATCACACACATATTTCCCAACAAGGACTCACTTCCCTTCCTCCCAAACTAATTTGCATACGGCCAACTTAGATCAGTTTTGAACTTGTTCTGAAGCTGCATGCACCTCTCTTACAATAAAGGTTTTCTTCTTTGTTCATTTTATCTTAGTGCTGAGAAATCTGAAATACCTAAATTCCAACTGATACATCATTTTAGTTGCATGGAATTACTCGTTAACATTCAAAAAGACAACCATAAAAGCTGTACAGAGCAGTACGCTGAGTGATGCCATCAGTGTAATCATTGGTCCAACTGATAAATGAGTATTTACAGTGTTTAAAACTTGCTTTACTAAAACAGCCTTTCAACCAGAATTGCAAGTTCATATATTCAGTTTGTATTTAGAATCGGTGTCTTTGCTGTCAATTACCTGAATTAAGTTCAAATCAGCAAAAAAAGAACTTTGTCCTAGAGGGACTGGAGTTTTCAGTTGAACACAGTAAAGATGAGTTCATTTTTCCAGGGAACAACCAAGTCTAAAATGCACAAATAAACCTGTTCAATGTGCAATTAGGCTACTAGGATTACACAGTCGTTTTATATGAGTTCTTCCCAGTATGATGGAAAGCCTCTCATTACCGTATGACATTTTAACTCTATTAAAAGATTAAATTAAAAATATTTTGTAGTAGGCAGACATGGGCTAGCATTTTACAATAGTGTGCTTGGTATCATTAATCTACAGAGGCTCTTCCTCATAAAAAACGGCAGGGGGGAAAGGGGCTTGCTAATACCACTGATACATTCCACTCTGTTCTTTCCAAGACCCAAGGTATTGTTTAATACGTTTCACTGAAAAAAAAAGAATCAAACTACCTGTAGGGAAATTAATACCTTTTTACACCAGCCAAGAACATTAACTCAGTTTGAATCAAGGCTGCAAAAGAAAAAAAAATACATAGGTTAGGAGGAGCAGCAGTGCCTTAAAGAAGTCTGGTTTTGCAGACTCCAGCCTATGTCACAGTAAAACTGTGGCTCCTGGGATCACAGATAGCGTTTGGAAGTGTTACATTTTCATTTCTGTTCTATAACAATAAGGGCTAAAGATTAATACGAAATCTTAGTAACCTAAGAAAAGAAAGGCTCAAAAGTGAGATTTTATTTATTTGTTACTTATTCACAACCCAATGTATGATAAAACTGATAAAAACAGCCTAGAATGTTAGTTTACATCACTAAATTCAATTCACATTTTTATTAATAAAATACTAAAAGGAAAATGACAACATTACAGGTTCAGAAAAACAAGTTGGCTACTATGACTGAAAAAGCTACACCATCTTAACGGGTCACAACTGATTGCTTGTTTAATGTTTATTATTTAAAAACAACACAAATTACAAAATTTCAGATACACCCACAGCCTCTGTGCTCATAAAATAAATCTTCTGTCATATCAAATTTCAGTAGAATGGAAAGCATTTGCTGCTGAGATATTTCATTTCAACATGTGTTAAAAGAATACCGAGAGTACTCTCCCCACCTATACAGCAACTTAACACTGCAGTCCGAGTCGCACTTCCATCCGACTCATCTAAAGAACCACTGTGCAAGTGCATCGTTACGATCAGAACAAACGACCTCATGCACTAATGAAAACCATCATCAAGCTACGGCCTCTGTGGACACACAGACCTCAGACCCCAGTGCACAAAATAAAGCAAAAGTCAGCTTTGTATTTAAGGCAAGGACAAACACAGATCGAAAACTGAGATGAGTACCTTCAGCTGCCACCAATTAACAGGAACTGTAGTTGCTCACCATTACACAGGGATTGGTTGTACTTCATATGGTAAATGTTCAACACCAACACTGCGGCAGCATGTTGCCACCCTACCATAAAAACGACCATCACAGATTGAAAAGTCATATGCAGATTAAACAGCAATGAAGTAGCCAGTAGCTTGCATGCAAACATCATGTTAGACTGTTACATTCTCAGGACTAAAACCATTAATTGCGTAAACAGGTAAACAGGTTAGATAATGATCTTCCATTTCTTTTTTTTCTCCCCCCCCAATTTCATATACTTTTTTTTTCTTTGTTATTTTTAAGAACAGACGGGGCCTCACAGAACAAAGGACCTTTACCAAATGCTTAGACCTGGAATTACACACACTTTTGTTACAAAGATTAAAACTGTCATCTGTTAATGAAAGAACTCTTCCTCCCCTTATTAATACATTTTTAAAAGCCTCATTAGGCAAAGCAGCAGCCCGACTCTCAGTCCAGAAGAAAAAAGAACATTTTAATACTGTACTGAGAAAAAAATATGAATTACTTTTAAAGAAAACAGAGACAGCCAAAGCAGACTATGTCAGCAATTATTCCAAGGGAAAGAGAAAGAGAAGGTATACGGACGGCATAGTACCTAAACAGCCATTAACACCGGTTTAACTGCCAATAACTGTTACATAAATGCGATGCACTAGGAAAGAAATACATTCAAAGTAATGGTAGTTTTGAGTAAATGTGCTACAGGAAACTGAAAACAATCTGTCATGGCTATACATATACAAATCAACAAACAAAACTTATGTACAAACATTTGTACCTACAGCCATAAAGACCAAGTTCAACACTTGTGAAATGTATCTGATTGCTAGATGCAGACTGACAAAGTTCTGTTCTTCAGTAACAATAGCGTAACATTTCTACACTGCAATAACCATGTGGCTTCAATCAGTTCTACCCTGAAATCTATGTGTCTAGTTGATCATAAAACTGAAAAGCTGTGCAACTTACAACTTTCCTTTGTAATACGGTCACGCGTTCTCTCCCTCCCTGAGACTTCCCAGCACTCTACCCAACAAGCAGCCAGCAACCTAGAGCTATTACTGTTACAAACTTCTCCAGTCTGCTCACAACATGTTAATTTTGGATCATGTGGATTCATTCTTCAAATCATATTTTTCATCATCTGCTACATTTTTAAGATAAAAAAAGGTTAAGTTATATAAAATCAAATCCGTATGCAAAAAAACTAAGCCCAGAAGTGCTTAAAAATAGACTAAGTAGGTATTTAGTTACTGTCTACTGCATTTTAACATGGGCATAATTAGCATCTAATAAAAAGCTAGAAGCTGTATATTTATGGAACTCAACACTTCACCCAGTCATATAGTTAACTGTCCTCAAAGACTAACAAGCAGACCAATTCACAAGTACCTAAGTTGTTTACATAATTAAAAGAATAAGATGCAAAGTCAAAAAAATATACTTTATCCCTTAAAGATCAGGAAAGTAAAATAAAATGCTGGTTCTGTAACAGTGCAACAACTGCAGCGTATTTTGCACGCAGCACATGATTTGCTACATTTAGTGGCACTTAAGTATTATGCAGTAAATACTGAAAGTAAGACAAGTTTCTGATCTGCATAAGCATAATCACATTATTACCAGAGTTGCTAAGCTACAGCATTCTGAATAATACCAACTCAATTTTAGCACTTCAATCACTAGCCTTAATACATGTCAACATCCTGCTTTACACCTTGCTAAGAACGCAATCACTGAAGCCAAGTATTTCATGAACTTGCCACTGTGCTTAGACCAGGTTCAATCTGACCAATCATTCTCATCAAATTCTGAATCGTCATCAGAATCACTGTATTCCACAGCAATGCGTCTTGAAAGGATGGTTGCCACATCATTTCCAACAGGTTCTCGCTTTGCTTCTTGCTCACGTTGCTCTTGCACCTTTTTCAGCTGAATTCCTGTGGAGACAAATGCTCCCAAATTAAGTTTTCAAATTTTTTAATTTCATGTTGTTATTGGTGAGTTTTGTATTCTAACAGTATATTTAGGAAGAAAAACAAAAGAATCATTGAATTAGAGAGCTCTCCTGAGCAAGGATGAGACAAAGACAAAAAAAGGCAGATTGGAATCCACTCTCAGAGTCTAAGTGCTTCTTAGACTTCTAAGACTGCCAACAATAAATTAAAACTAAATATTCAAGACTGTACATATCCTTTTGATCTGAAGATGACATTTTTCACGACTGTGTTTGGAAACACCATTAGAACTACAGCTCTGTAGTGTAAGCAAAGTCAGGAATAGCTAGTAGTCACCGATTAAAAATCACTGGGCTGAAACCTGGCGTTGGATAACACGGTTTGAATAGAACTGAACTTTCCATTAGAAGTACATGTATTTTCTACATGATAATAAAACAAAAACAGTATTTATGTTTATGTCCACACATATACTTAAAATGTATTTAACAAAGCTGCAGATCTTGGAACATTAGGTTTTAGAAACAGATCCAAAGTCAGGGTTGACAAGTGTTAGAATGTGTGTGTGGTACCTGCAGTCAACTAACCCTCTCAATGAAATTCTGTCTAGCTAGGAACAGAAGCCATGAACTCAGATCACTGGGAAATACAGTGCTTTCATCAAAAAAAAAGAGAGCGCTAAAAACTCAGTGTTCACTTACCCATTCGAATGGCAGCAAGAAGATCACTTCGTGCATCGCTTATTGGCGGCTGTGCAGGTTCATGACGTTTTGCCTCAGCAGCTGGAGGAGCATGCATTGGGGAGGAAGAGAGGGCTGAAGCTGCAGCAGGAGGGCCTGGAGGTGGGGGAGGTGGGCCAGGAGGAGGAGGAGCAGTGACAACAAGCCCACTAGGAGGAGGAGGATGAGTAGCTGCATATGTAGAGCCCGTCGCCAGTCCAGAATGGGAAGGTGGCACAGGAAGCTGAAGGGGACTAACAAATGCCGTTTGTGCTGATGGAATCACAGGGGGAGGAGGAGGAGGGGGAGGACCTGTAGGATGGTAATAATCCAACATCTGAGCCGGAAGCATCCTATATAAAACAATAAAAATATTTAATGCATCAAAAGTTAGGATTTACAGAATCATCACCCCTTAAACCGCTCTCATCAAATCTCAGCTAAAACAAAAAATTGAAAGGAATTTAAACTGGTGAGTTAAATATGCAAATTATAAACACGTGAATTATAAAATATTGATAATATAGAGATTTAAAGCAGAAGCAGTAGTTAAGGGCAACCTCCTTTCAGTAGTCCACCATAAAAATGGAATTTTATCTTATTACTCCTGCCTAGTTAACTATACATCTATATTTGTTACTAAGCATCTACTCTGTGAGAATATTATGTACAGTGCCTATGATTAAGAAGGGACCTAAAAAACTGTAGACTATGTATATCACTTCCACGGAAGACAGTGTCAGAACAAATATTAAGAGATAATAAGAGACAGGCATGGAGGAATATAAGAAGGAATGGAAAGATTTACCCCCAATGGTCTATCATGCATCTCATGTGCTTCTTTAGTCAAGTTTATCAATTTAAATATCATCCATTTAAATCGATAAATTTGATTGATACTTTAAAGAAGAGGAACAGGGAAGAGCTAATTTATTTGTTAAAGTGTCATTAACAGAGTTGTTAAACAGAAGAATGGGGAATTAGTAATAGGAGTTAGGAAGGAGGTAAAGAACTAGATACAGGAGACAGGAGTCAAAGGAAAGTTAATGACATTCAGTGATACATGTTCATGTATGACAACAGTGATACACTGCCAATGGTCATGTACCTGGGGACTAACCACAGGTATTTCTGCTATAAACTAGAAACAACAGAGAAAATGCAGGCTGGAGCAGTCAATCATAGCATAACTGAGTGATCTACAGCATGATACACTCATTAATCGGGCAAATGTTATCCTAGGATGCATCAAGCGAGGTTCAAAAAGCTTGGCTGGCTTAGCTTAGAATGACATGGACAAGAACAAGTACAACTTCACTGAGGTTGTGACCTGAAATTTTAAGCTACTTAAGCAAAAGAAAGGACATCACTGGCAAAATCAAAAATAGGTACAGACTGGTTAGAAAATAAATGGTTTCTTGCTATCAGAGGAGCCAGAACCCTGGAGCAAACCTTTCTTCAAAATGTGTTCAGGCAAAATATTTACATAGGAGTTTGATAAATTCATAAACTGAATTATGGAGATGTCTGCGGCAGTAGGGAATGTGAGTCTGTGTCTGAGGAGGTCCCTTCCAGTTCCAGCATAAGCTCTTCTAAAAATCATTTCAGAGATGCAACATAAAAATTGTCATGTTAATCACATTCAGCAATACCTTTTCTATACCTTTCCTGGAGTTTAAAATATTATTCAAATTATGCTGTAACTACTTTCTACTATAAAAGAAAATTATGCCCTTTTTAATATTATATTAGGGACCTTTAATATTTTACAAATATATTGATTTCACCAAATTCAATACAAAACTCATTATTTCTGCTTTCACCATTTCCTCACTCAAATTCAGTTCATACATAAAAAAATCAAACTTGTTCTGTTCTCCTCAGTGAGATAACTAAGGTACTTGGGATTTTTTTTGTGCATGCATGATATGTTGATTGTTATGAAAAACATGCATCCCTCTAGCTTTGTCAAGAATCCACTGGAGTAAATCAGGAGTTTTACCCATATTCTGCTGGTACCACAGGTACTGAGCTATGTTGGACATCTGAAGGCTGGGGTGGAGGTGGAGGTGGTTGCTGAGGTCTGTTTAAAGTAGCATGTCGTGCTGTGGAAGAAGGTGGTCTGTATTCATGCTCATGGCTTTGGGATACTCCCATGTACTGTGGACCATCTCCTGTTCCATATGAAGGCATTGCTATCTGCTGATGGAGGGAATGATTCGGAGTAGCAGGATAAGAATAATCTGTAACATCAGATGCATGGGACCTAAAATTAAAGTAAATGGATGTGGAAGAACAAGTTACACAGGTGTATTACCTAAACAGCTCACAAGAAAACCTAAAAAGAATGCAATCCATTATTTTTCCTGCAGCAGGACTCCTTAATTGTCAAGCACCATTCCCATCTAAGTCCATTGGAAAGCACAAGAACAAATGCAACAAAAAATCATGGTTCAGGTTAACATGATTTGAAAATAAGTTAGTCTGACAAGTCAGCATAAAAGGACTAAAACTTAATGTTTTCAAGATTTCAACATACTAACTGCATGCAGAACAGTCTCTTTTAGTGGGGACTCCACAAAGACAAAAAAACAACAACAAAATTTTCTCAAGGAGTTATAGTTCTTTAGTAGCCATGAGGAAGCACATTCTTTTTGTCAATGATTTTGACAGTTCACTGTTTGAAGTGATAATGCTCATCAGGTTGGCCTTACATTAACAACAGCAGCAGAAAAAGGAAAGCAATATTGCAAGCACTCACAATTATACAGAAGAATACACTTTACTAAAGCAGAGAAAACGGATTTCAAAAGTTAGAAGATGCTTTTTATTTTGTTTGCACAAATAATTTTTTTGCAAAGGCTTAGAGAAACTGGGAAATGTAAATATTAGTTGAGCAGAGAGTTCATAAAGATACAAAGTCTAGGATGCTCTGTCAAATAAGCCCAAGAGAGGGAGCAAAAGGATCTCTTCATCCCATTACTGCACAGAGCTGTATTGTATTAGTAATGAACAATCGTGCAGCCTGGCTTTTAGTGAACACTGTAAACTGATGCACTTATCTGTAAGACTGGAAGCAAGGTAAGCAACAAAAAGCCAGGGCTTTGAGTAAAACAAAATGACAAACCCTTTGGGCATTTTGTCCTCTTTCATGCTTCCTGCCTGCTCCATTTTCTTTGCGTCACTCATGAACTCAATGCCCATTTTCCTTCTCTCCCACTCTTCTTTTCTTGTTCTTACTTTTCTCACATTAATTTGCTGGTTTCTGTTTGGATTCAGCTTGTGTTTCTCTCTCTAAAGTACAATAAGTATAACAAATACATTGTAAATTGTCAGTCTGGACACTTGGATATCAACCTTTAATGCACAAGCTTTACAATTAGCAAACTAGGAAAAATATGTTTTTTTATTTTAACATTAAAAAATGATATAGGTAAATACAAATCAGGTCCTAAAGAAGTGTAACACTGCTCATGCAGTAGCTGTCAGCATAAAAACCTCTCTGAAACCAGTATTTCTCTATACATCATGCTTTTTATAGCTTAGCTCCCACAATTGAGACTACCCCAAGATAAAACAGAAACCCTTCTCACCACCTCAGTACCAATCACAAAATTAACCCTTCATGTATGTAAAATAGATTTCAGGATTTAATCACTGATATTTGATTCACTGAAATGTAAAGTTCTCCACTTTACAAGTGCTTGAAATTTTATAATGAGTACACGATACGCATCATACCATAAAATCTATGCCCAACATAATGACGCATCTTCACAATTTTTACTTACAAAACCCTACAGATTGCAACTATTATGGATATCTGCAAATAGTCAAATACATTTTGACATTGCTGGGAGATTAGAAATCATTTCAGCATGACTATTTAAAACTCATGAATCCTGGAAGCACGGCGTTAAAGCCAGAAAAAGACTTGAGATGTGTGAAAGGCAGAGCTCAGAGATAAGAAAAATCCACATCTTGCATTTGACAGGTGAACATCAATGTCATCTTATCAGATTGACCTATGGAAAGCAGTCTTAACGAAATATTATAGACCGACAACCAGGAGACAACATTTTGCATTAGAAATTGTAAAAAAAAAAAAGTGGTTACAAGATTTTAGACAGAGAGAAGGGGGTCTGAACATATTGAAACAGCAGTAGCAATCGTCTTAAAATTTGTTTTGATTAGAAGATGATGAATCTTCACAAAAACCAAAACATTAGGTACACAAAGTTCTGAGCAGTTTTTTTTTTTTTTAATACATATTATTTATCTCAGCTGGACAGCAAACTTAAGGTATCAGTGCATACTTTTGCAGTGGTGGTTCTCTCCTCATCCTAGCCATTCAATAATTCAAACAAACTGTCAAAGTTTTTCACTAGGTTCTACTCATTCCTAACACTTTTGCTAGCAATTAACCATGACAAACAAAATAAGAGAGAAAATCGTTTAGTGAGACCAGCTTAGTGAACAAACTCAGACTTCTGTGCACACTAGGAGAAGGTAACTCCCACTGAGCTCAAAGGGAATCTTGTACAATGAAGATGAATTCCGCTGTGTCTCTCTAAGCAGAGATTTTTCTTCAAAGAGATCTCTTTCAAGCAAAAACATTGCATCTGTTTTTGTAGCTTGTTTTATAGACAAACAGAACATGGATAAAGCTGAATAGCCTGTTCCCCCTTTATAGCGTTCTGTTAGAGGCAAAAGTATGCCCAACTGGATTGATCACAAAATATTTATTAAGCTATCAGCAGCACAACGTATGACAAACTAGACACAAAGAAAGAGGTACTGACATTATCTGGTAGAAGCCCATTTAAATACTTTTGCAACTACAGCTAGTCAAGATCAAATATAAAGCATAAAGCATACACTCATTTCACTACAAAGCACAACAAATTATGATGACAAAATGCTCATCTGACACTGAGGAAGAAAAAAATCATTAATTACAGAATTTATGTTATTTATGCTTTAAAATAATTTTGAGAAGAGCTTTAAAACATGCACTGTATGTTTTGTCTATTCTAACTATTCCCAGCCTGTAAGAACACCTAATTCCACTCAGTACTTCTGAACATACAACTGTGGCATAACAAACAGCTTTGTTGTAAACAGACCTAGTATCTGGGGACAGTGATCCCTCGGAAGATGCTCCATGGTACACACTTTGAGACAACCTGTTGTCAGGTCTAAGCTCTTTGTCATATGCCATCATATTCCACTCCTGGCGTCTGTTCCTGGCTTTTCTAACCTTTTTCACCTCACGAGTGGTGCCATCTACACGTTTTTGCTCCTAATGTTCAAACAAAAGAAATAAAGCATGCAAAGAGAGAAAAAAAAAGGAAAGGAAAAAAGCAGGTTAAAATGCAGTTAGAGCGCATGAAAATAAGACCAGATTTACAGATGAAGCCAAGTCTTCATAAAATTTCTCTGCACTGAAAATGAGAAGATCTCCTTAAGCTAAGAACATTAGTAGTAAGACTGCTGCTTTGCCCTTCTGTAGGATGCACATGCCAGTGTGATACTGACCTACTGTTTTTCCCAATACAGACAGAAATGTGACTGATTTTAAAAGCCAGAAAGTTTAACTTGTTCTGACATCACATGACATTTATTATTTAGACTGTCCTGAAGCACCTACAATTCCCTTCTGCAAATCAGTCTTACGAGAATGTCAAATATGCTCAGGGATATTTTGGTTATTTGTTAGGCTCACAAAACACCTGAGGCCCTGGGGAGGTACAGAAAAAATAGAAACACTTTCCTATGTCACTTTCTATGATTCTATGGGAAATGAATTTTCTTTTAACGTGCTCTTCCTTCATAGACCTGGTAAACTACTTAAATTCCTCCTAGTTTTCTCTCATCCTTGTTTCTGATTATTTTATATAAAAATGAATGACACTAATCTTCTCTGCAATGCGTCAGTTAATATTCAG
>VXAL01017321.1:484543-518814 GCA_013399475.1 Chauna torquata
GGCCACTGATATATTACAGCTTGATAGCTTCATGGCAAATCGGTTGGTTTAGTTTCTGAAATCTTTCTATATTATTTCAGGCCCAGTCAATATCAGTGGTTATCTATCAGATCTCCCAACAGTGGGACTCAATGCTTCCACACCTCTGGAATGTCTCCCTCACCTACCTTTGGCTTCTCAGTATATAATATGAATATAAAATCATACCAGTGTGTCAGCAGAAACATAAGGAAGTTTGAACAATCCAAACTGAGAAAGGTATTTATGTGCTACTCCTTTCCTCAACATTTACGAGGGCACTGCATTTTTTTTTAAACCAGCTCTAGAACCCACATCTTACAATACTAATTCATAAGTACGTTAAAGATGTTTCATCTATTTATAATTTGGTACTAAGCCTTTTGGCTGCTAGAAAAAGATTCTCAGGAAATAATTATATTGATATTCTGATAATGCAATCATATTCAATTTCATTTAGGTAGGAGTTCAGTAAAATGCTGATATGCAAGCATTTTACTGTTGAGTCTCTGCCTCCAAAGTAAGGGATGATACCTGAAAAGCCAAACAGTCCCACCAAAAAGAAAAAGAGGTATCTCACAGATGAATATAGGTGTTCTTCCCCAGCTGTCAAATAGCACCGATTAAATAAATTATTTTGGAATTATTTGGCATTATACAACTAAAAATTTATCAAATAATTGCTTGCCCTCCATTTGGATCTCTGGCTTGTTCATGCATGTCTATATCCGGACCTGCTGATCCACATTTGTTAGCATTGAGAATGACAGAGAAAAATCTTTTTGAAGTTCAACATCCAAATGATCCTGACAACACCTGCTCACTCCTGGCCCCTGTAGGCAGCAGATTTTTGATCTGATTAATGTTAGTAAAGATCATTACCTCGGTTCTTTCTTTCTGCATATTAATTCTTTTTCCTCCCCAAACATTTTACCATCACCCAGGTATTTATTCAGGTTATGCAGCATTTTACCTTCTCCTTTAATACTGTTTCTTAGTATCGAAATTTCCCAGTACAGGAATTGGAGCAGAAGTGAGACAGATTCAGTCATGCCTTATTTTAAATATATTAGGTTTTTCTACTCTACATGGTTGAATATATGCTTGCTAAATACTTTACATCTGTCTTTTTCATTTGATCACTGCAAAACTTAATTACTTTTAATTTGCAATCTTTCATCCTGGTTCATTTATTTAGATTTTGTTACCAATTTGTAACATATTTGAGAAGTACAAGCAAACCTTTAGGTTAATTGAAAACTTGCTTTAGTTTTTTCTTCTCACAGAATAGTCACTATCCTCTGAAGGTCGCTACTACTTTTAAGTTTCTGAAGTAAAGATCAGCCTTTTGAGCCATGTACAACGCTCCTTGGAAGATAATAATTTTGATAAAATTCCTGCACAATCCGGAGTGCTTACATGACTGCTTACACAATCACCTATTTAAAGTTTGCTTGTTTTTAAAGAGATCACTATGTAAGTATTTACCTTTTTCATAAAAACGTGTGAATAAATAAACAAATGCACACAAGTCTTAGTTTGATTTTATTGGGTCAGACTTCAGTTGGATAGGCTGTTCCAGACCAACACCTGCAGGTATGCTAATGAATAAATACACCGGAACCCTTTTACTCAAACAGTACTAAACCCTACTGGTATTGATTTTTAGATTATTATATAAAGACATCTCTGAAACATTTAATTTCTTCCCAAATTGTGGGGGCAGGCCAATTATTAGTAGCAGACAAAATTATATATACCTCTAGTACAGTAGCTTTATGTTGTTCCAGGAACAGAGAATGATCTTATTAGCTCTTACATGTTAGGGAAAATACTTTCATGACCTGAACAATGGTGACAGCTCTGGTTTTAATACACAGGGAAATTAGAGTTCTAGGGGAGCTGAAGCCTTTAAAAATAACTACAGTTAGAAACTTTTTTTTTTTTTTTTTTTAGGAAAGTTGAGCACTATTAAGAAGAGTTACTTCCTTTTAATTGAATGTAACAGAAGCTGTGGTAGACAAATGGATGCTGTAGGTTAAGTTAGAAAGCAGGTACAACATTCATCTGTTGGCAGGAAGTGATTTCAGTCACACAGCAACATTAGAACCCTCAAACAGGGTTAAGTTTGACATTTGCATCAAGAGTTAGCAAATTCTATTTCAAGCATCATTATAAAGAATAACCGCTATTAACTGAAAGCGGCTTCAGCAAGTATTTTCAATACTTTCAAAAAAGAACAGAAGCATACGCCTGGTGTATTTTCCTGACTTCACAAATTTACAAGATCCTATCAATCTCAAGTCATCAAGAATTTTTGATATGTAAGCATACAAACACCCTAAATTTAAAGATTCCTACTTATCTGAAAAACTAATCATTCCTCATGAAAACACAGGGAACAATAAAAAGCAAAGTCAAACAAACTCACCTTTGGTTAAGGAATGATTAACAACTGGTCTACAGTCTTTCGATTCAGATTCAGAATATTACTGCTATCTGCAAGTCAAAACTAACATCACCAAACTTTTATGCACAGACCTACCGAAAGCTTGAAAGTAAAAAAAATGGATAGTATATCACAGATTTTAAAATTAAAAAGAATTAAAATTAGTTTCCTTTGGAGAAAACATTTATCTGAAAGAGTTAAATCAGAGAAAATCTCTGTTAGAATTCTCCACAGTTAAACTGAGTACAGAAACGAGAAGTGTGATATTTGAAGGCAGGAAAATAAAATGCCTCACAAACCTTCTGCTGCGCTAACAAGCATTTAAGGCAAATTACCAAAATAATACTGGAAAACAAATCCTCTGCTGCAATGACTACTCTTAATCTTCACTGACCACATGAAAAGTCAAGGCTGAAAAGCAGCTATATTTGGTCAGCTGAATAGGACTGCATTTGGATGCCTAGTTTATAATATGCTAAGCAATATGTATCTACTTCTTCCACACAGTTTCTCAACAACTTATATTTTGTGCTTCTGTAAAGTACAAATTGTTCGTGGAATTTTTAATTAGTAGATTCAAAATGTAACTTCAGCCACAAAAATGTTTATAGATGCCCTGGATTCATTCCCAGTCACTGCTATTGTAGGCACAAGAGCAAAAGAAAACGCCAGTCTTAAGCAACCTGCGGAATGAACAGTGTCTGTGAGTCATCTCACCCGAACCCTGCAGCTCTCCAAAGGTTGCAGACAATAACATGCTTATTTGCACACCAGCTTCTGGAAAGCTAAAAAAATGATTTCTACATGTCGAAGTCACACCTATCTAAGCAAATTTAAATCTGTGCGTTACTTTCTTCTTAGTTGGTTGTCTTATGCATGTAAAAAAAAAATCAATAAGCACTTCAGGTAGAATTTATGAAGGTGTTTTTATGTGATACATGGCTATAATCCTACATGATTGGAATTGAGCATATTTTGCATCCTGGTTGTAGTCTGTGACACAGCAATTAAGATCTACAAAAAATATACCACAGATAGAAATGAGACGTATTGCCTAAAATTGTCTGAAAGTCTGTATATAAAATGTTTTGTAAAAATCTCCAAAGCTATCAAAGCATTTTCAAGTAAAATTATGTTATAAACTTAAACACGTTTGTATTTTTCCCCTTTTTAGTATCAAATCGGAATGAAAAATTTAGTAGTCGATAGTTTCTTTTTATCCCTTTCTCTAGTGACAAGCTCTAAATTTGAAAGGGGAAAAAAAGGCTGGGAGGAAAAAAAAAGAAAAGGTTCTAATTACCTCTATATATTTTCTTCACAAAGAAATACTGAATTAAATTAAAAAAACAGAAAACAAAAGCTGCTGTAATTGTTTCCCATCTCTCAATCAACTCTACGGCTTATCATACTGAGGATGATACAGTGGAATTATAACCCTGCATATAAATTTATTTGCAATTATACACATAAGCAAGTGAATATTTTCCAATACTTTGCTTCAGACAATATCTTGCACTAAAAACATTTACTTAGCTTTTTCAACTGTATTTAGTACTTTAATACCGAGATACCTGTCAAAATAGGAGTATGAGTCAAAAATGCTTTCTAACAGGAAGATCTGATTGATTTTTTTCCAAAACTTTTAGAATCATGAATTCACCAACTGTTTTAGTTAAACTAAGTCTTCATGTGTTCAGAAACGTTGTAGTCAGAAAGCTTTGTCTAGCCACAGAAACAAGGAATGAATGTCATTTTATACTATTAGAATAGTAAAGCTCCCCTTTCACATTCTGTAATTTGATTTCTAAGCAGGTATCATATATATTAGCATACGCACGTGTATATAATAGCACACGTACACCTGTATATATGCTAATATATATAACACCTGCTTATACATACACATGTGTATATATATAAATACACACACACCTACAACATGTGTACGCTTACACATGTACTGAAAACTTAGTAACTTCCTTCTATTTCCCTCTGAGCAGTCTTTGCACCTTGATGGGATTCCTCTTAATTCAAATCCCTTATCTCTTACTAAACCTATCTTGAAGGGCACATGCTGCCAGATAAGATAGGTAGTCATTGCTTCATGAAACTTTCCTTCTTCATTTTTTTTTTTTAAAGAATTATCTTTAAAAGTCCTGCGGCCCTCAGTTTTGATCAAAAAATTGACAGCCAAGAAGCCGCAGAAGTACCAACCTCTTCATTCAAAACTAAAATCCATTAAAAGAAGAATTCTTGATTGCTTCAAACTACACATCTTGGATCAAACTGCTGCAAAGAATCCAGGACTGAAGACACTTTTCTCTGAAAAGACTTTTTTTGTTGTTTTCAAACTTTGAGGAACCAAAGAATATCAAACCTAAAATACGTCTTCTCCTGTTGCTAAACTACATGATAATTTTGCTGTGTATTAACATCTTACTAACTTGTTATGTGAAAAGTGAAGAGTCATTATAATGGAATTAAAAAAAGAATACATTGTTCTGAGTAAGCCCACATTTTGCTACAGAAGTTGATGCTGCTGATAAAGGACTAAGAAAATAAAACTAACTCTAACTCCTTCCCCCCCGCCCTTAAATCACAAGGTCTTTTTTTCAGAAGCACAACAGGCCTATTTCACTGAGTATTAATAAGCAGATATTGGCAAAGGATTAAAGAAAGTATGCTGGAACATAACTACAGTTCTCCTAACTTTCAGTTTGCCAACTTAAAACAGACATTATGAGCTATAAAAACTGGACCAACTCAACAGTCTACAGCCATGTATAAAGTGAAACAGTCCTTCCATGCACACACACTAAACACACACTAAGTATGACCTATTGATTTTTATGCCTGGACAAGTGTACACAAAGTTTTAATACATGCATTTTCTATTATATTACATACATATTTCTATTATGCTTTTACCTTTTGTCTCCTCTTTTCTTTTCGCTTGTCTTCAGTATCTTGTAACATTTTTTCTTTCCAAAGATCAAAAAAATAGGAAGGATCAGTATAGAACTTCAATCCATCTTTCTTATCATCTCTGAAAATACAGTAAAACAAAAGCTAAGAGAATACCAAGTAGCATTTTTAAATTAGCAAAACTTACCTTCAAAGATCATCCAAACTTAATTTTTTTTTTGCATCATGAAATGACAGCATGCCTAGTGCACAAAATGCCACTCTTGGTAATTATAGCTTGCAATTAGCTTGATTCATGCCAAGAATTTCCGGAAAAAGGGGTGGAATCCACAGCCGTTCAGCAGGCATGTTCCCAGGCAGGAGCTGACTGCTGGACTGAAATTCCATGGTGCTACAAGATCATCGGTGCCGAAATAGGATGCGTAGGGGACAGAGAAACATAAGTTACAGATGGAACTCAACTGAATCAACAGAACTGGGAAAGGAATGTCTGGCTCAATCCAGACAGGTTTTAGGATCCGAATTTAGGAACAAGGTAGGTCCGAGTACCTTTGCCTGTATGACAGGAAGCACAGCATTTTCCCTACTCTGAATGTGAGAAGGGCTAGGAAAGGGGTGGCAAGTGAAGGTTGAGTTCTGCCAGACAGACTATTCTGGTAGGATCTGACACAGAGCTGGTCTGGATTTCGCAGCTCCAATTGGCAACAAGACCCAGGGTCACCCAGATTAAGAAATCACAGAAAGGGTATGCTATCAAATCCTAATTTGAGGTAGAGTAAGCATTTGACCCCATGGCCTGGAAACATGGAGACTTCTGACATCCTACATGCCTGAAAAGGAACAGGTGTAGCGGGAGTCAACATGGCAGAGCATTTGGCACGGCCCAAACAGCATATAATGGTGATGCATATTGGGTTTACGTGGTAAAGGTTTGGTAGCATGGCCACAGGGGTGGCCTCTGTGAGAAGATTCCAGAAGCTGCCCCATGTCAGAGAAGAGCCAGCTCCAGCCGGCTCCAAAAGGGACCCGCTGCTGGCCAGAGCTAGGCCAGCGAGTGATGTCGTTTGTGCCTTTGGGAGAGCAGAGTGAAGAAAGGGGAAAAAAACAGCCGCACAACAGAAGCTGGGAGCGAGAGGAGTGAGGAACAGCCCTGCAGACATCAAGGTCAGTGAAGAAGGAGGGCAGGAGGTGCTCCAGGCGCCGGAGCAGAAGTTCCCCTGCAGCCCGTGGTGAGGCCCATGGTGGAGCAGGCTGTCCCCCTGCAGCCCATGGGGTACCACATGGAGCAGATCTCCACGTGCAGCCCGTGGAGGAGCCCACAGAGGAGCAGGTGGATGTGGCCTGAAGGAGGCTGCAGCCCATGGAGAGCCCCCCAGGAGCAGGCTCTGGGCCGGAGCTGAAGCCCGTGGAGAAGAGCCCACGCAGGAGCAGGTGATCCGCTGGGAGCTGCCACCCGTGGGGGACCCGTGCTGGAGCAGTTTGCNTTTAGTTTGCTTTTAGTTTCTCACTGCTCTACTCTGCTAGTGATAGTAATAAATTATCTTAATCTCCCTATGTTGAGTCTGTTTTGCCCGTGACAGTAATTGGTGAGTATCCTCCTTGTCCTTTCTAAACCCTTCAGCCCTTGTCCATCATATTTTCTCCCCCTGTTCCTTTGAGGATGGGGAGTGAGAGAGCGGTTGTGGTGGAGTTCCACTGCTCAGCTGGGTAAAACCACCACATGATGCCTGTCTAGCTTCCTAAACTGGTGCACTTCATAGTCCCTAAACTTTGACCAAGGCAAATAAAAAAAATTCAAATTCAGAAGATGTAGGACTTACTAAGAAACAAAATTCACGTAAAATTTCCCTAACACATCCATAACATAAAAGGAATAATGTAATACAGCTCATTGACAATATCATCCAGATACATATTGGATCATAACTGCATAGAACACTTGACTGATAAACAACTCACTAGATGCCTATAAACAATAGAACACAACTGTCTGTAGCAATGGGAAAAACAGTGTACTTCAGCTATAAATCTAAATTTTATGGTCCAAGTGAAAGCTGTAAAAAAAATACACCGCAAGTGTTCTATGTCATTCCTAAAAAAATTCAAGTAAGTTACTGCAGATTGAGTGCCTGCTTTATACAGATACCTCACAAATCTAGTAATCCAGCACCTCTTGAATGTTAAAGGACACAGTAAAAACATGTTGTCTACATCCCTTCAGACAGATGATACCGATTTCATGAACAACCACAAACTTAAAGGAAACAGGAAGTGAAATCCTGCTTGCTCCTGCTTTCTTCACCAGTCAATTACCAGGAGAAAGAAAGGTAGCAATAGTGTATGTACATGCACGTATGTATGTCTTAGGAGGGAAGAGAAGGCAAAAGCCAAAAAAACAACAAATTTCTAGATAAACCAAAGAAATCATTGTTTACTGTATTATTAATTTTCTTTTCACTTTTTATGTGATGAATGGCACTTGCTATCTGATCCCCTACTGCCATGTAACATTGTTATGCTGAAACACAAATGATTTTTGTCAGGCACGATCTATGATTTTCAGTGTGGTAACAGCAATTTGTTTTCATGAACAGAGAAGTCCTCAACAAAAACAAATCTCAATAACCAACACAGCTTTTCCCTTCTGCTGTAATCATTCTCTACATACAAAGTAGAAGAATGTAAACACTCAATGTTTCCATACCTATAAGATGAAAGAATATTCAGAGGAGGTGGTTTGTCACTCTGATTATAAATATCAGCCACTGGGTTAGGAATGCTGTTCTTTGAAACTACCTGCTGATCTTGAATTGTTGAACTCTTGAATGCTTTTTTCATGTTGATATCCTGTAACGATACTGTAAAAACAAAAATACATTTATCATATGCCTGAAATTAACTTCAGTGAAAATTCATTTTATACAAGTTACTTAAAATATCTGTAGCAAAATATAGAAGGCAAACAAAGATTTGCTTGTGCTTTCAGGGACAATCATGATATTTAAGTACAAAGGCACATGAGAACTACCGTAATAAAGCAGATTTGCATCCCACTTGGTCCAGAATTTCACTTAAAATAACAGGAACATAAACTGTTTGTGTTGGAAGTTGATGCAGGAATCCTATCACATGCAGATGTGCAACAATCACCCCTTTTTAAAAGGTTTAACCTGGATTTCTAATAGTAGAATGCCTGGCTTCAACCATGGAACAGAAAGTTAGATATTGCTCTGTCACAGCATGTGTTATAATTACATTTTGTATCTATCCACATTCAATCCCATCCTAAGGTTATTATATTATGGCCTCCACAATTCCTGTGAGAGAGTTCCACACCTTTTACCATCTTCCAATTCCCAATCTTCCCATATAATTGATCATCCTTCAATCTTAAGTCTTCTTCATCTCTCTACAGAGAGAAATATCTTCTTCATACAGTCCAACAACATACTTCTATAGGATCTTTGTGGTACACAATGCTATGGGAAACAATACTAGCCTTTTCTTTGTTTTGTTTCAAATGAAAGCTGTAAGTTGCTTTTAATTGTTCCTGTCACTTTTGGACAGACTTTCTTTCATTCTTAATATATATTTCCCTGACTGAGTGTCCACTGCTAAAGAGATCCAGATAATGCCAATCACAATTTAAAAGTGACAGTAAGCTCTCTATGTTACCTTCTACTCTTAGGCAACCTGAAAAACATTGCAGTCTTTTTTGACTACAGTCAAAAAGAGAATTGTAGTCTTCACTGGCTTGTCTACAATGACACTAACCACATCTTGAATTGATTGTATATAATATATACATATATATATAACATATATTTGTATATATAACTTATTAACAGGGAAGGTGATTAGTGTAAGTATAAACTGTTGACAGTTTAAAGTAAAATCTGATGACAATCTCAGTCCATTCACTAGTCTTCCTGTTCCACAGACTTTAATAACTCCAAACTCTGGAAACTGATGAGAAGGTATTCCGTAATACAAACGAGACATTAGAAAAACAAAACAAAAGCACGCACACACATACACACCAAGAAAAACCTCTGATGAGGATAGCATTTCCAAAGATAATGCAGTTGAAAGTCAAAGACTAACATCACCCAAGTTCACTCAATGCATATCATCTAGTTTGCTCATATTACCACCACAACATGCCTAAAAACCTAAGCTGAATAGCAACTCCACAACAACTTACGTTCTACACAGCTCATGACCTCTCTTCTAAGACAAAGAGAGGTGCTAGTATCAACTGTGATGCTCTGCCAGCTAACAATTTTCAAAACAGAAAAAACATACATCACGTAATGATTTCCAGTCACCAGCTAGCTAGAAATGGAAGGCTAAATTTACTATTAAATATTAACAGTACCATTTAATATTGGTGTGAATAGCAATACTAAATATAATACATAAGCTGTATAAATAGTAGAACTAAATACATTACAAGTATTTACTACTGAGCAAATATTACACTATTGTCCTAATGCAACCAGATTTTATATTTTAAAAAATGTCAGGAATTTTAATTTTCTGGAAGACAGAAGAAGTGATTTAAACAGAACATACATGCAGTGGCTGGCTCAGACAGGTAACTAAACATGTAAGCAAACATGCACATTACAGCTTTTAGGCCTAGACAGAGAAATATGTTCTACTTACCTCAGTGAAGTAAGTGCTTTCAAACAATGTAATGACATTAAACTCTTTATTTTTACTGTGTATTTATGATGTAAGTAACCAAACACATAAGCAAGTGAGGACACACAGCAGCAGAAAATACTGTTTCTACTGACTAGAACGCCCTAGAGAATTTCAGCTGGTTAATGTAAACATGCAGCGACTCATTTAGGTAAGGAGCCTTATAAGATCTTAGGTAACTGTAGCCAGTGATCCTGAACAGACACCAGTAATATAGTTTGTTACCACCCTATACTGAAATAAATAGATCTACTGGCTAAACTTCTTCTAATTTACTGATTTATTTCCAGTACTATTATTCACTTACGATTTATTATACTCACAGACTAAAAGTTCTCCCTGCTAAAAAAAAAAAGAGCTTAATGGCTCCATTACTACAGGGGTTTCTTCAAGTAATGGTATGTCAAAAATGAAGACAGCTATACAACTCAAGAATTCCCACCACCCCCAGCCCTTGCTCTAACAACATGATTTTTCCCAGCTTGCCTTACTAAGAAAAGATGAAATACCAGTTCAGGATTACTTTGAAAAGAGAGAGATTGTTGTGCAATTAAATACTGTGGTCTTGTCAACATCACTTCTGGCTCAATGCTTTCATGCAATTACCTACCCTCTTCTACTGTTGAATCCAGCTGGGTGACTTTGACAGCAAGGCGATCAATTCTGTCTTGAAGGGAATTTGCTCTGATGTAGAAGCTGTTAGCCTCATTAAACAATTCACCAAATATGTCTTCAGCATGTTTGCCTGTGTAAGAAAACAGACAGGGAAACTCCTTTCCTAGAGACTTACAAAACACAAGACAAATGGCTTCAACATCATGCAGTTATAATAAAACACAATATCTGCAGGATTATAACATCACAGTTCTTCATTCAGCGAAGTTTTAGGCAGTAGATTTGGACAAAATCTCAAAATATACTTTAAATGCTGCCTGAAGTCTATGCTCCTGGACACCCTGCTTGGCCATCTTTGTAAAGAATAAAACAAAACAAAAAAACACATACACTAAAAAGCACAGGGAGACTGCCAACATTCATACAACTGATCGTTAAAACCCACCTCCATAATGAAAAGGAAGACCCAAAGTTATTGCTGTCTATAAAAGCTGCTGCAGTAAATTTGGAAAACTAAGATCTAGTAATCCATAGTCATTAAGATTTATTTAATTACAGGCATGAGCACAAGCCAACATCAAAATTAAGGGAAAGTGAAACAAACTAGAAAAGGTTCCTTGTACAAGACAGCCCACTTACATCTACAGACACCCTCCACATTGTTCTGTCACTGAAGTCTGTTGTGAGACTGAGATGACATTGCTCACATTTATCCATGGCCTGTCTGGACTTGATACAGCACAAAAGAAGAACCTACAGCCTTTTCAGCCTCCTCTTCAGCTGCCATATTTTTGTAATCACTGTGGTAGTAAAGTCCAGATCTGCAGCCTCAAATACTATCCTAATTAAAACACTGGATAGGAGTGCCATGCAATAAAACCAACCCCTTCTTGGTCCAGAGGTTCTCGTGCTTGCCCATTCCTTCCCTAGACCTCCCTCTTCCCAAAGTACACACACATCCATTTGACTCTCCTCCTGCTCCAGTCATTCTATCAACTCCAATTAACATCTTCCCTGCCCCAGAACTTCCCCTACAAATTTCAGATTCCACCCAAATTCATTGCTCCTGCTCACTAAACTGACAGTACTGCACCTACTTATGTCTGGTTGCCTCCTTCTACTCTACACATTTTTATCATTAAATTTAAGATCCCTCCCTTCACAAACCATTTCTGTGACCAACATTTCTCTCAAGACTTCCATACTCCGTTAGTTCTCCATGCAAAAGCAAAATCCTGCCTGCTGCACCTAACCACTGCTTTTAAACAAAAAGAAGTTTAAAACCATACTTATGAGCTAAATTCAACTAGTTACATGACCTGTATCAAGATTAGTCTCAAAATCAGAAAGAGGGGAGGGAGAAAGTGAAATTCTGTCTAATATTTGGAATGATACAGAACATGTATTAATCACCTAAATGAAAGTGACTTCCAAAAGAACAGCAATTACTGACATTTTCAGTTGGGTTCCATAATCAGTCTAATATTTTTTAAAGAAAAGTATGGACATGATGAAAATTTCAGTCAAGATCACATCCTTTGAACATTTAGAAACCATAGTACAAAAAAATCTACACTCAGGAAGTCAATAGAATCTGACCCTTTCTTGGATCATGTATTTCGTGGAACAATAAAACACTCCCTTAAAGCACAGTTCATGAATTAGGAATAAAAAAAAATTTTTTTAATTTTATTTTCTTGCTTTGAGTGCAGGACTCTACCAGCAAGAGATTTCTTCATTAAATATAAAATCAATTTATAAATAATCCAACAGTAGATACTTTGATATATCCAAGGTCTGTTTTGTACACATGCAGTAGGTGGATGGGCAAGGTGTGCTGCCAGCTCCTCCCCCTCCAGAACAGAAACTGCACAGTTACAGAATAGTTGAGGCTGAAGATCACCTTGCCCAACCCCCTGCTCAAATCACAGTCAGCTACAACAGGTTGTCTAGCATCATGTCCATTTGGGTTTTGAGTACTTCCAAGGATGGAGGCTCCACAATTTCTCTGGGCAACCTGTTTCAGTGTTCGACCACTCACAGTAAAAACATTCTCCAGTAGTTGAGATTCAATTATAATCCCCATTTCGTTCAGTTGCTACAAATGAAGAGGTTGTTTCCAAGCTATGGAACAAATAAGCTCTTCACAGAATCAGAGAATAGTTGAGGTTGGAAGGGACCTCTGGAGGTCACCTGGTCCAGCCCCTGCTCAAGCAGGGACACCCAGAGCAGCTTGCCCAGGAGGCTTTTGAAGGTCTCCAAGCAGGGAGACTCCACAGCCTCTCTGGGCCACCTGTGCCCACACTCCATCACCCGCACGGCACAGAAGTGCTGCCTGGTGTTCAGAGGGAGCCTCCTGTGTGCCAGTTTGTGCCCATGGCCTCTTGTCCTGGCACTGGGTACCACTGAGAAGAGCCTGGCTCTGTCCTCTGTGCACCCTCCCTTCAGGGATTTACAGACATTGATGGGATCCCCCCCTGAGCCTCCTCTTCTCCAGGCTGAACAGTCCCAGCTCTCTCAGCCTCTCCTCATAGGAGAGGTTCTCCAGTCCCTTCATCATCTTGGCGGCCCTCCATTGGACTCTCACCAGTATGTCCAGGTCTCTCTTGTACTGGGGAGGCCAAGAACTGGACACAGAACTCCAGGTGCAGCCTCACCAAACATTGAACAGAGGAGAAGGATCACCTCTCAACCTGCTGGCCTAATGCAGCCAAGAACACTGCTAGCCTTCTTAGTGGCAAGGGCACATTGCTGACTCATGTTCAGCTTGGTGTCCACCAGGAGCCCCAGGTCCTTTTCTGCAGACCTGCTTTCCAGCTGGGAGGCCCCCAGCACATACTGGTGCCTGGAGCTGTTACTCCACAGGGGCAGGACTTTGCACTTCTCCTTGATGAACTTTGTGACGTTCCTGTCAGCCCAACTCTCCAGCCTGTCAAGGTCCCTCTGGATGGCTGCATGACCCTCTGGTAAGTCATCCGCTCCACCCAGTTTCGTGTCATCCGTGAATTTGGTGAGGGTGCACTCTACCCCATCATCCAGATCGTTAACAAAGATGTTAAACAGGACTGGACCCAATATCGACCCCTGGAGTATCCGCTCATTACTGGCCTCCAACTAGACTTCACACCACTGACCACTACTCTCTGGGCCCGGCTGTTCAGCCAGTTTTCAATCCACCTCACCGTCTGCTCATCCAGCCCATACTTCAACAGCTCCTCATTGAGAATCTTATGAGGGACAAAGTCAAAGGACTTACTGAAGTCCAGGAAGACAATATCCACTGCCCTCCCCTCATCCAACAGGCTGGTCATTTCATTATAGAAGCTCATCAGGTTGGTCAAGCAGGACTTCCCCTTGGTGAATCCATGCTGACTACTCTTGACGATTTTCTTCTCCTTCATGTGTCTGGAAAATGGTTTCCAAGATTAGCTGTTCCATCACCTTCCTAGGGATTGAGGTGAGGCTGACCAGCCTGTAGTTTCCCAGGTCCTCCTTCTTGCCTTGTAGATAGGAGTGACATCTGCTTTCCTCCAGTCTTCAGGCACTTCTCCCAGTTGCCATAATTGAACAAAGATTATACAGAGTGGCCTCACAATCACATCTGCCAGCTCCCTCAGCACTCAGGGGTATATCCCATCAGAGCCCATGGATTTGCAAATGTTTAGTTTGCTCAAGTATTCCCTGACCTGGTCCTTTTCCACCAAAGGTACCTCTTCCTTGCTTCAGCCTTTCACCCTGGTCTCTGAGACCTGGGATTTCTGAAGGCCAGTCTTGCAGCTAAAGACTTAGACAGGCATTCAGTACCTCAGCCTCTTCACTGACCTGTGTAACCATGTCTCCTGTTTCATTCAGCAGAGGGCCCACATAGTCTTCCTTTTGCCACTGAGGTAGCAGCCCCTCTTATTGCTCTTTACATCCCTGGCCAGATGCAATTTCATTTGGGCTTTTTTCAACTCTTTAGCTGAATACAGCACATATTACATTCTTCAGCCACCAGCATTCAGACCTCAAAATGTTAATAAATTTCAATGGATGTTGGTTTATGTTAATACATTGAGATCAGCATGCTGAGTGGAGGACTGCCATGTTCTGGGATTAAACACATCACACTTAGAAAGGTCACGCAGGTGGGTGCTTGACAGTTACCTTTCAGCAGGCAAAATAAGTCAAAGTTGATTTGTGAACATACTTTTAATAGTGAATTTAAAAAAAACCTTACTATTCTAAAAGAAGTAAAAATCTGTTATTCTCCTGTCAGTAAAAAAAGTGACATGGTAAAGTAATATTGGAACATGCTATTCAGATTAAAATGATCCTCCAAGTTTTAGAAACAAAATAATACTACTTTAGGGTTTTCTACACTACCACCTTTTTAATTAGACTTTTAACAATACACAAACAAGCAGAAAAACTATCTATATGTATACTATGTATACAAGTATACATCTTTCAACTTAAGAGCTGATTTTGGTACTGTAAGATTTCATTTAAAAACCATCAAGTGCACCCCAACGTACAGGCAACCTAAATAACTTTAAAAAAAACACAAAACACCAAAGGAATTATGCAGTCTGTCCTTCTAAGGCTCCCTCCACCCACAGAAATAGTTGAGAGGAAATGTAGTCATGATGCTGCCTCACCAAATCCCTGCTCTCAATAGGTTTTAACGTCAATTAACAGAACTGCCTCTTTCTAGCACTTCCACTGGTAATCTTCATACAGCTATATATTTGATTGCTCACAAAATAAAATTTCCAAGCACTGAGAGACATTTCTGGAGGTCAGAATTTCCCAAGTAATTGAAGTCATAATACCTGTATTCAAGTTCTGCAGTGATTACATGGAATGTCATCTTGCCACATCAGTTTATAACATCTTTTGTAGAGACATGACACCATCTGAATTGATTACAATTGATTTTCACATACTGCACAAAAAGGTGTGCATTAACACTTTGAACATGTTGCCCCAAAGCTATCTTTTTGTCAGTAGTCAAAACACTCACCACTGTAACAGAAAAGAGATCAAACAACGATGCTGGCTCGTCTAAAGACTGGAAACAACTGTGTTTATTACTTTGGCTACCTCCCTTCCACATGAGTCCTAAAAGTACAGCATTCCTTTGCATTCCCTGCTCCACAGCACAAACGTGGAAGAACACACTCAAGTTAACAGGAAGATTTACACAACTGTGATTTTCTTCACCATGAACATACATTACCGAAGACAGAAGGTAAGTAATGTCATCACCTGGCATTCAGGTGTCAGTTCTAAAAGACACTGGGAGAAAGATGACACTAGGGCTGCCCCCAGGTGAGCTGGTGCTGCACTAACACTCTCCTCAGGGTCCTAGGGAAGGACTGAAGAGTTCCACAGAGCTAGCTGGCATTTTGTAAGTTGGAATTCACCCAGAATACGTCCATTTCATCACCACATGGAGCAGAAAACAGTGATTCCATCCACCCATTTGTAACTGGGTTAATTGACATTAACATAATGCTCTTTTGCTTATTTAAAAAAAAAGTGGTAGGCTGTTACTAACTAGGTCTTGACAATCACCCACCTCCTTACAGGACCTACAGCATGGTACCCAATGCCAAAAAAAACCTGCTTCAACTTGATCCAATTTAGCAGTGAAGAACAGTCACAGAAAGCAGGGCACAGTGTACTCGGGCCTCTGTGCAAAATAGCAAAACTCTGAGCCAACAGCCAAATCACTGAAGAAAATATTAGGATGCAATTTGGTGGGCACTGCTCCTTCTATGAAGGAAAATGTTTTTTCAAGTCCCCACAGATGACACTTCCTCCCTTTATAAGTTGTACAACAAAACTTGCATATGGGTCAAAGAAAAAACATAGCCAATACAGAGCTCCTATGTCCATCTAGAAATAAGATTTCAGCCTCCCATGTAGCATGCAAATCAATGGAGAAATCAAAGATACAAAAGCATGAAATACTTAACGACTCACAGAAAGGAAAGAAGCCAAGAAGTGAAAACACAACTTGAAACGAGTATGTTAATGTACAGGCTGAAATCTAATGCTCAGTACAGGAGTATATTTATAGTTTTAATATCTACTCTTCAACAGTAATCAGATGTAATTATTTCTTCCCTGTACATACACATGCTTAAGTCAGTAACAAAATCACAGTGCAACAGATCCTGTTGCAGAGTCCAGCTTTTTTCATTGGCAAGAGTCCTGCTGCCATCAAATCCAACTCCACTGCCAAAAGTTAGGGAGTATTTGTGGCAGTCGCTTCTTCAAGGCCTTCACTATGTCTGTTTACCAGGTAAAGCAAGCATCGTACTTACAAGTTCAGGCTGCAAATGCTCCCAGTTCTCCCACACAATAGATTCTCTCCCCCAGGTGGAGGTAAACCCCCTAGGCAACCTTTTGCCTTATATAAAAGTGCACTGTTTCATACAGAACTCTGCTCACTCTGCCTGTGCTCCAAGCCAGCTGGCTGCAAACAAACCCAAATCTTGAGGACATAATAGAAAGAAAGCTCCACTAAGAGCACATTCCCTTTGGCTAGGAACTTGTTCGTGTCTCCTGAAAAGAGCAGAGGCAGAAGCAAGCCAAATTTGTACGCAACAGCACAGACCTGCCAGCTTTTAAAATCCACAGTGGACTCACAGTACAACATTAAAACACAGTATTGCTGCAAGATGGACCTGTACTCGCTCTCTCTCTTCTTCAAGCTGCGGGAACACCAACAAGCTCTGATACTGTCAGCAGGACATAGTACATCAGCTTAAGCACAACTTTTTCTACAATCACTTCCTTGCTCCCAGTTGGCTTGAAACACAGGCAAAACAAGTGCTGTCTGCAAAAAGCCCTCTGCAAACATGACAGATTTTACTGTTAGACAGTGAATGAGCCTGGGTGTAGACTTCGCTCATTGAAAAACATATGTTCATCTGTTAAAACAAATGACATCATTTATCTGCACAGATCGTTAACTTGACACTAATAAAGTACATTAGGGCTGTCTGAAGAGACTTCTCATAACCTGAGAAATCTGCTAAGTGAAAACAGCAGGACATGAATTGTTTCTCAGCAAGTTCCTCAGTAGCAGTCATAAGAGGAACTGAATACACAAAGCAACAGGCATATTAGCCCCGAGACCAAATCTGGAGAAGTGGAAGCTAGACATTCCTAGCAAGATTTAACAAGCCAGAGAAGTGAGAAGTATTATCCACACTCTGGCAATCATTGCATAACACCAAAACGAGGTCAGATATCCTTGAACGTCATCAGGAGACATTAGCCACTCTTCTCAATTTTCTGAAACTTAAGGATGTAGATACTGAGCAACTGCCTATAAAAGTGAAGCTCAATGACAGTAAATGCAAATACACATTTAACCATAAATAACTTCAGACTCTAATTAGCAGCTACTGCTCAAAAAAGATCTGACAATTGTTTAGAAACTTCTCTGAAAATGTCAACTCAGTTTAGCTGCAATCAAAAACCAAAGTTTTATAAACTTTTAGGGAACTTATAATAAAAAGTCACCGTGACACAGTTTGGATTATGATGTGACTCCACATTTAAAAAAAATCTCTAACTTCAATATCCAAGGCAGAAATAACCACCATCAGAATTATAATAAGGTTTCTATCCAAAAAGAACGTTAACAGATCAGACCATTCCAACCTGTAAAAGGTATTACTAGGACCACCCAATAATGATTTAAAATCACAGCTAATACAGAAATATGTGAGAGGTAATCACTCTCCATTATTTTCCGTAGGTATCAAAAAGACACAGAACAATTTCTATTGCGGGACATTTTGCCAAAGGTCATTGTGCATGAAAAAAGTACAGTCCTATTTGAGCACATCTAAACAATTCCACAGATAATAGGTTTACAAATGCTTGTTACATAGGATGATTCGGATAGACCTCCAGCTCAGAAAAATTCCTAAATCACTGACTACTGGAAAGCAGCCAATGACATGCTTCTTGTACTCCTTCCCTAAGCATAGGCTGTTTATTATCATCAGAAACTGAATACCAAGCTAGTGGGACCCCTAGTCTAACCATAGGGACTTTCTAACACTCTTAAAACCATTTACAAAGTGGAAAAACTGATGAAGTGATAATTTCTTTTCTAGGACCAGAAGTATCAGCACAAACTACAACTGTTGACTGTTAAATACTCTCTGAAGAAGTCTGTCTTGTCATTAAGAAGTATTATTCTTCTTGCAAGCACTCCAGACATGCTTCTAGAATTGCTAGCTGTAGTGTCAACTGATAGGTGTACTGTGTAGGCTTTTCTGCATGGAGATAATGCTAACAGTAGCCTGCAGGTTTGTTTACAGCAAATTCCACTCTTTTGATGTATCTATGTTTAATTTCATTCATATTAATTGATCACACACAAAGAAAAGACCTAAGAAATAACACCTTAAATAAGCTGAAATTTCAGTTAAATGCGTCATTTAATGACAAGAGGCAGAAGAGTTCGTCTTCATCTTGTACAACGGAAGGTCAAGTGCTAGTTTTGTTTCTTGCATCAATTTCTCACACCTTAGAAGGAAATCACTAGTTTACTATACCTTGTTTTTTTCCTTACACTTAAAAATCTTAGAAATGCTCTGCTTGTATAAAAATTAAAAATACAAAAGAACACAAATGCAATGAAGTAGCATTATATTATTGTATTACGTAAGTGTCTTGTATCATAGTTCAGCTATTTAAAACAAGCCATCTTAAAAGCCTTTCATTTATTCAGTTTTTCCATCAGCAATCAGTCATTGCTGATGGAAATCAGCAATACTTGCAGAAAGTTACAGATACTTACTTAAGCTGCTTAGTTGGCGGATGATAGCAGCAAGGGTACTATTTGTTACACATTCCAGTTCACTAGTAATTCCCTCTGGCAGAGCTCCTCGGCAGAGATGCCTTGGTTCGATGTTCCTTTTCACCAAAGGCATGGCTCACAACCTGAAATTTACAGAAAGAGGTATTTTATTTACAACGATGGAAAAAAGAGCTATGAATTTGTATAGCACACATTCAGTATTTTTCTGCAAAACATACTTCACCTTTCTTTCTTTAAAGTACTTGCTTCAGTCTTCCTGACATAAGGCAATGTACCATTTCTACAGAGGCACTGAAGTCATGCACTCAAGCCAGAACATGATAAGAGGTATGCAGGTACTCACAGAGGATGCAGTTAACATAGATAACATGCACAAAATCCAAGGCAAGAAGTATACTATTTACTGCATACACAGACGTGTGTCACAGTGTACAAACACTTTGCAGAATCATTGGACTTCACAGCACATTTGCATTTACTAAAAACTGGCAGTTCCCCCAGGACTCACAGGAAAGGATGCTGTCTGGAACGAGCCGGGTCACTGCCTTGGCACAGAGCATTTGCCCAGCACGCCACAGACTGACTGTCCACACATTACAGCCCCATAACTGCGTCAGATGCTGACCAACCCTTGCTCCGGCAGGTTTTCAATCAAAATGGTAAACTCATCTGACAGATAAGGGCATGGCACCTATACAGAAACAGGCTGGGAGAGATTAAGAAAAGTTGTAACGTGATGAGAAAGATGGTTTTCCACCAGCGTTGCTGAATGATAGTTTGAGGTAACAGCAAATGTTTACCAGATTTTGGACATATGCCAGATTAGAGACAACATTCATCTGAGAAAACAAAGGCTGTTAGAACTGGCCTTCTTGGAAAAGAACAGAAAAAACTAGGATAGGGAAAATAGAACAGAACAGAATAGCTCAGCTCAGTCGGAAGGAACCGACAAAGATCATCAGGTCCAACTGCCTGACCTCTTCAGGGCTAACCAGAAGTTAAAGCACATTATTGACAGTACTGTCCAAATGCTCCACAAACACTGACAGGCACGGGGCATCAACCACCTCACTAGGAAGTCCAGTGTCTGACGACCCCCACGGTAAAGAAATTTTTCCTTAGGTCCAGTCTGAACCTCCCCTGGTGCAGCTTTGTGCCATTCCCAGGCACCTCCCTCTGTGCTTCCCCTCCTCAGGGAGTTGCAGAGAGCAATGAGGTCGCCTCTCAGTCTCCTTTTCTCCAAACCAGACAACCCAAGCATCCTCATCAGCCTCTCCTCACAGAACATGCTTTCCAGCCCTTTTACCAGCCTTGTTGCCCTCCTCTGGAGGCATTCAAGTACCTTAATGTGCTTTTTATATCGTGGGGCCCAGAACTGCACACAATATTCCAGGTGAGCCTGCACCAACACCAAATACAGTGGGAGAATCACCTCTTTTGACCACTGGCTATGCTGTGTTCAGTGCACCCCAAAATGCAGTTTGCTGTCTTGGCTGCCAGGGCACGCTGCTGGCTCATGGCGAGCCTGCTGTCAGCAGCACCCCCAGATCCCTTTCTGCAGAGCCGCTCTCCAGCCTCGTCTCACAGTCTGTACCTGTGTCCGGCATTACTCCGTCCTAGGTGCAGCACCCGGCATTTCCCTTTGTTGAATTTGTTGAATACAAAAAGAGATCTCAAAGCATCACAAGAGGTCATAAGAAACACTATTCTGTAGAAACCAGCTTTGAAAGCAAGGCTGCCCAACCCCAACTGGGATAGAACTCCCCCAAAAGTAAAATGAGAGCATAACAAAAAAACTCAATGCCATTTTAAACAAAACTGCTTAAAACACAACTACAAGTCAACTTGATTAGCCTTTTTGAGTACTGACAATTCAATGTCCATGCACTATTTATGAATAATATTCCATTTAAAGACTATGCAGCACTAAAATATTCTGGAATGACAAATTCACAGTACCATCAGGGGCGTAAGTTCATTTGGAAGACAACGAAAGCTTATTTTAATTGCTTCAGTGCAATAAAAAAAAATTTTTATTTCTCTAATTAAAATGATATTAGTAAATTAAAAAAGACCTTTTTGCCTTTCAGATGTTGTATAGCAATTTTAGTAATGACTCCCCACTCCCAAAGGTTTAAAATATTTTCTGCAAGGACATTATTAAAAAGTTGACAAATCTTAGTTAGCAAAAAGCAAATTATTTGAACTATAAGATGACTTCATAACGGGCCAGGGACAAATAGGCTCATGACTTCTAAGCAGTAGTCTTGAATTATACTTTGTATTTAATATGAAACAGTTTATTTGAATATGTCACAATTTAAGGCCAGTTGAGCCTGCTAATTTTTAAACAGTAACAGAAGTAATAAAGGAACAATTTTTATTCTGTTAGACCAATAAAATACTTATGTTTTATATTTTTGTATATCTCTACACAGCTATTTAAAAATATTACTTAATATCCAATGTAGTCAGTTTTCTGAACTTGAACAAAATAGGTAAAAACTGGAAATTCATAATTATTAAGGAGTATCTTAGCAACATAGCATTGCAGCTACGGAGGAAACAAGGCATTCTGAGGAATTATTTAACTGTGCAAAGGAATGTTTGTAAACATACTTAGTGAGAAATACATTAGTAGGAGCATAAATCAGTGCTATAACAGCCAGTTCCAAATCTTGGTATTACTCCAACACACAATACAATTTTTATTTTTCTCCGTAATAACATTAACATCACTGTTACGCAAACTAAAGACAAATACTCCCTACATATATGGCAACAAAACTCCTGAAATATTGATGGATGACTAAACATCTCAAAATGTTTTTTCCTTGGAACCAGTTTTCACATCAGTAAAATACACTAGTGAAAAAGGCACCCATTATACTGTATACTGTAGGGCTTTTTGGGGGGTGGGGTGACTTCTTTCCTCCATTTTTTTGTTTCGTTTTTAAAGAGTTATTGGGAATTTGTTTTGCTATATGTGTTCATACTCTATTTCATTTTTTAACTGCTCTTACTTAAAGTATTATACAAAAAGACAAACAGCAGAATAAAACCTGGTTTCCTATGGCTTTCGGTCTAGCACTCTTTGAGGCAGCTCCCTCACCTTCTGCAGTTTACCAAACTTCTTCCCAGCGCCCCACGCAAGGTGCTGGGGCCAGTCGGAAGCTGGGTGCACGCTGCCCCTTTAATGAACACGCTGTTAGCTTAAGTTCCACAGAACCATCCCCAAACAACAATAACCGGTGCAGAGATGGACTTTCAGAGACAAAACATTTTCTTTAGCTGTATTACCTATTGCTGATTCTGGCTTTCTAGAACAAGGCTTGCCTGTAACTCCTGTCACAGGTAACTGAATTAGTCTGTGTATCCAAAACAAACAGCAGCAAAACTATTCCCTCCTAATTTATGTATTAGAAGTCATTAGGCAGGCTAAGATGCTGTATTTTCCAAGGAAATGGAAGCCACTCAGATTATAAAAAAAATCTCAGAGAATTACAAAAAAAAGCTTCCCTGTGTTTGTGTTGTGCAGTGAATGCAGTTATGGCAATGGTGGTCCACTGAGTTCCACATTCTGATCTCAGCCATTTCAGGCCACTCTTCAGCCCCAGCTTATTACTAGCAGAGATTCTCATTATCGTCACCTGTCACTACATTAAACACATTGAATCAGATATTTGATAAGTCGTATTTGGATTTTATAACAGTTTAAAAACAGCTTTTCTTCCCTCCCACACCCAAATAATTGGGAAATAAGGCAAAGATTTGTTACTATTTCCAAAAATTGTACCACTTCAGAAGATTGAGACCAATCACAGTCGATCATGTTTTACTCTGGCTACGGAGACAATACAGTCAGAGACTTACAGCTAGGATGAACAGGTCGAAGCCTCAGCTGGGCCTCATGCAGTTCGCGATCCAGAAGAAGGGTAGCCCATCTGCCCAGCGGGCACACCGCTAGTCACACTGAAGACACGAATTAATTCGCTCCTCTGCTTTAAGCTGACCCTGCAGCCGCAGACACACACGAACGTGGCAGGCTCAGCGGCAGCACGCAGACCGCTCAGCAGCGGAGCGCGGGGGGCAGAGGAGGGGACCCGCTCCTGCGCAGGGCCGCAGCCGGCCTGAAACCACCCGCTGCACCTGGCACGAGAGATGCAGGCCCTAGAAAGCAGCTCTGGGGCTGCACCAGAAACGCATGAGACATTAGTGCCAGGCCTGAAGAACAGAGCAGAAGTCAACAGGGGAGGAAGAAAAAGAGGGTTGGATGTCACTTAACATCTCCCTACATCCACGCGTGCCTTCTGCGTACTGGCATGTTGGATGTAGACCAAGGGCAACAACTCATTGGACCAAACTCTGACTGGAGCACAAACATACGCCGCTCTCCAAACCCTACAGACATCAGCAAGCGCACAGTTAACTTAATTTACATGCACATTCGGAAAGGGCAGCACATCAGAAACTTTAATTAGCTTAGCCCAGCCCATTACAAATTCACATTAGGTATGTTCCCTCTATAGTCTCACTTCCCTGCCACCTCCCCCCACCCCCAGTAATGTGCTTAACTGCCTTATGTTGTAAAATTAGCAGGCACTTAGCCGGCAGTTACTGCTTTAGAGGTGAGCAGCGTACAGACTGAACTGACGAATTGGTGCTTTTCCTCCTACACTTTTCCTGCTCTTCCAAAGCATCACCCCAGGTCACCTCAGACCACCTTCCTGTGGCCAGCAGCTGTTAAACTGCATGCAAGGAGCTTGACATTGCCTTGACAAGTCAGATTTAAAAATCAAGTAGGGAGCAGATGTACAGTAACAAAGATGAAAGACGACAAACACAATGTACAATCTTTCTAAACAACAGCAGAGCACGATTATTAAATGAGGCAAGCTGGCTTTTCAAGTATCTGAACTGCCAAAAACTCAAACCAACAGCTGTTCCTAGAACCTGCCTTTGCCCTTCCACATCCCTCACAGGCATTGTCATTTACTCTAAAACATTCCACCAGCATTAAAAATGTAACTAGATTTCATGATTCCTATATTAAAGTTCTTCATATATTCACTAATACTATGAAATTAATGCCAATCCATTATACAGTCCTTCTCCTTGTGAACATTCCCTTATTTCATTTTTCTCAAAGACATTGTTCAATTCTTTTTTTTTCCCCCTTTTTAAACTCGAGAGGTTACTTCTTAATACCCTTTAGTAGAATATAACAAAGCTGAACATACTTGCCACAAAAAAAGAGCTTTCAACCCGAATTCTCTCTGAATATATTCTATTATTTTCAGGGAGCTTTAGAGCTTTTCGTTGATGAACCTCACAGCCCTCTATAAGAAAGAGAAACTACCATAATTCACTTTCTATGGAGAAGAGATAGATGGAATGAATATGCAGCTTGTTGGAGGTGACGTAGTGGATGGGATTCCATTCAAAATTAAGCACCTATATTTGTATCACACATACGTGAGTTCTATGTCTACGTCCCTCATGAGAGCTCAGCAGAAGCCTAGAGAACAACTAATTCACTGCATCTATTGATAGATAGGTACAAGTACAATAAGGAGAGATCACATACCTCACGTGTAAGCTCTGCTATGCAGCCACCTAAATTTAGGTGTCTGAACCTTAAGCTGAATTCCACCTCAAAAACAAACATTGTAAGTTTCCCTGCCTCTAGCCCCACAATCTAATTACACTGTCTCCTACAAAAAATCACATTGCCTCTATGCCTAGGGTACTTCAACTCTTCAAATGTCTGCAGACAGTTAACATTTTGCAATACCTAATGTCCTACCACTTAACTGAAAACCCTAAATTACCATCTTTGAACTGCATCCAATTTGGTAATAATGCCCATTTTCCTATTCAAGTTTGTAATTCTAAATACTTTGTGTTTGCACTAAACAGGAAGAGAAGGGAAAGCAGGAAGATGAACAGACCCAAAGCACTGGTTTTGCAGATGCTGTCCTCCTCTGTATTCCACCCCCCGCCTCCCATAGAGCCACTATCAGCACAATTCTCCCTCTGCTCTGAAGGCCTTTGTCCTTCCACTGCAAGACACAAAGAAAGGGCTACACAGATAGCCCACTGCTCTCCTCTTATCTCAAGGGAAGGAAAGGAACTCACGTCCTTTTATGTGCATTCATTTTTTCCCTTGTCCTAAAAGAGGACAACAACTGGGAATCCAATGTTTGGAAATCTTTCTTACCTATCTGTGGATTTCATTTACTTATGTCTTTGACTTGTCATTACTGACAAATAACCAAGAACTAGTAGATAATATGGAAATCATTGTTTTAAGTTCACGATCTGGATAGCGTCATTCATCTCTACTTTTTAATATTTTTTTTTTAAACTAGGTTCATTCTAAGCAAAGTTTGAATCAACATCTTGTATGCTGCAAAAGAGTAAAATATTTAGCCATCAATTACTGTACATCGTTGCTCTAATATCCCCAGAATAATTTGATGTTTATCAAAAGCATCTAAGTAAGACTATCTGTAACTGTCTAGTTTTTTTTAACGCTCTTAGTTATTCACAGTTCTATCACGCACGCAATTATTCTCTCAGCCACGTTATTATGGAACGAATATCAAAATAAAATAGTTTATGCTTTCAGTTATAAGCACTTTACTTCTATTACAGATATACCAACTAAAGAGACAGTTTTTTTTTAATTAGTACAGTTTTTTCACGTTTTCCTAATTTTTTTAATGCTACTCAATTTTGACACCATTTGTTGAGACAAGGGCAGGCATTTGTTAGAAGTATGCACAACATCTAATAGAATTTTCTTCCTCGAGGTAACTAAAAAAAACAATCTTTCTTATCCCCAGCAAACTACATCTTTCGACAAGACATTACATGTAAAGTGAAATGCCTAGAAAATACACACCTCAAAAGAACAGGTAAATTTTATATATAACCAATGCTTTACCAACATCATTTCCACAGATCCTTCTCCTGACTGCCAGATCTACCTGCAAGAAAGGCATGACAGACAAGGTTGGAATGAAAACAGTTTTTCTCTTAGCATAAGATGGCCACTTCCACTGATTTTCTCATGTTGTTCCAATCTATTAGTGATGATGAACAGATATTCCTAAAGCAATTTTGTTTCTTTAACAGAACTCTCATTGTTACAGGTGTTGCACTGAACTATTTCTGAAAGTTTACAAACTCAGAAGGTTGTTTTCTTTTTTTTATTTGGCTGGGATTTTGTCTGCACTGAGCTCTTCAGGGCATATCTTATGGTTCAGTGATATTATGAAAGAAATCAAGATATTAAGTAATGACAAGAGAAATGACAGAGAAGGGGATGGCGTTTGGTTTTATACACAACCTAAATATATTTTATGGGCATAGGCTTCCCTAGCCAACCCTCCGCATATCCAAAGAATCCCATGAAAAAGTATATCAAAAACGTTCAGTCAGTAGTTACCTCTGCTAACACTGTTGGCAAGCAACACAAAGTTTACTGAACCATTAAAAGGTGAACACATTCATTCAGAAATTTCCTGTAATTAAAGAGATGGAAGAGAAAAAATGTAAATGGATATCCACAGCACTGAACATTTAAGTTTGCAATTACCTAGATAAATTTTTCATCAGCATTTCACACTAACTCTAAACATACACAAGATCACATTCACTAATGCAGGAAAAAAAGGTCCTGAGAATGATCTAACCTAAAATTAAATAGTTATAATTTTAATTTCATGGGTAGAATAAGAGTGGTTTTAAACAATTAAAAGCAACTTTGAAGGCAAGTTAAAAACCGGCCTTATTTTCTCTAAAGGTTGCTGGATGATTTTCTTTGCCTTGGTTCTAAAACCCCATCTTTGCATTATCTGTTGATTTTGGTTCGAGAAGATATTTGTGCAACTGCCACGCTGTGTGAAAAGTGTCCCATCAACTTCTACTTAAGTACTTGGATTGCTCAGCCCTGAGGAGAGGAGATGAGGGGAAGCCTCATGGCGGCCTGCAGCTTCCTCACGAGGGGAGCGGAGGGGCAGGCGCCGATCTCTGCTCTCTGGTGACAGCTACAGGACCCGAGGGATCGGCATGGAGCTGTGACAGGGGAGGGTCAGGCTGGGTGTTAGGAAAAGGTTCTTCACCAAGAGGGTGGTCGGACACTGGAACAGGCTCCCCAGGGCAGTGGTCACGGCACCGAGCCTGCCGGAGTTCAAGAAGCGTTTGGACAACGCTCTCAGACACATGGTCTGATTTTTGGGTGGTCCTGTGCGGAGCCAGGAGTTGGACCTGATGTCCTTGTGTGCCCTTTCTAGCTCAGAATCTTCTGTGATTCTATGAGTGCATCTACAGTCCACAACCTATTAAGCATGTCACAATGAACAAGGCTGAGGGATGTTATTGCTTTAAATTCTTTCTTCCCAACAGAAACAAAATATTTCAGAACTACAATCCTAACACTAACTTTTCTCTATCACATTTTTCCCCAGTAGTTTCCAAGGAGATAAAAACCATGACATTATGAAGTACAGACAGATTATATTTCCTCTTTTGCTCCAAAATAAAGGATCACATACATCTCATACAATTAAGTGGCTTCACCATCGTTAAAGGAAGAAATATAGATACTTCATGCTCTGTTAATGAAGAAGCGTACAGACGATCAGTAGCGTAACTGAGGTTACTGCATTTTTATCTTAATTTCTGGAGAATACATACCACTATAGTTCTCTATAGGTCCAACTAGAACATTATCTTTGGAATATCATTTTTTCCTGCACTAAGTTTTCTCACGGTCCAAATTAATTGATTTTACAATGTCCTTCAGCTAGTTTTAACCTTTCTCCCCCCCCCACCCCCCCCGTTTAACTTTCTTCTGAAAGTCACTTGAGATATTTGGTTGTCACATTCTTCTGATTCACCTTCTCACGAAGTAGTCTATTGTACTACATTAGTAGTAGTTTCAGGCTTTAAACATTTCATTTTCAAGTAGCCTTATTGAATCTAAGGTCAGATTCACATTCTTTAAAATTCTTTTCATAAAAAGAAAAAACAATAGAAGAAAAACAACTCAGTCCCTCTGAAACTATTAAACTTAAGTAAGATTTCCCATTCATTAACATATTTCAATCTTCCTTGTTACACATTAGTGAGGTATCTATTTAGGAAAAGATTTGCATAGCTGAAGTTTAATAGAGGTTCACAAACTGAATTCAGTACAGTAAGCTATTGTATTGTGCAATCACTCTGCCAGCAAAAGTACCATCCATTCCTTTCTACTCATCCTGGATCACAAAACAGATGATCCAGGACACCTTCACACATGACTAGAGTCTCTCATTTCTAGATCATAAGTTCTCCTTTCTCTAACCAAAATATTGTTCGTTAAGCCAAAACCGATCGCACTTTCTCTCAAATGAAGTAAGGCTAGAGAATACTAAAGAAATCAAACTACACCGAGAGGCATCCGCTAGTAGTATATCTGTTGCTGGAAAAAAAAAAATCAGGTTAAAAAAATAAAATAGGACACTAAAAGCATGGACCAAAACACTCTGGAAAAAACACATACAGAAGTTTTGCTGAATGCAAATAGGCAAATTTAAATCTGATTTAACAGGACAATGTTACTGATACTGCACTTAAGGTTAAAAGGTGGCCAGCTGCATCACTGTACCACAGTGAAGGGCGGGGGTGGGTTGAATTGTGCCTGCATGAGTCCAAGTCCGGACTGACCACCATTAAATTTATTTTATTGTTCTGTATAAATCACAGTTTCTCATCTGCTTTCCATATCCATGTGGATAATTAACCACACATGCAATGACGACAACTCATATTGTTGCATTCCCCTGAAAGAACGGTGGTCAGTTTAAAGCATCAACAAAATATGCTGACATATTAATCTTGTTCTTAGTGCGATGGCTGCTCACCTGCACAGTCCTCTCCAGATGGCTCTGTGTGAGAGGGATGGTGGTATGGGGAAGAAGGAATATTCCATACTGTTCTGAACATCTGTTCAGTTGCCTTTATACATTAAAAAACAGAAAACCTTACTGCTATCATCAATTTTACTATTCCAACCTAATACTGTTATGCTAACACCAAATACAGTGTAAATGTGACAAGCGTACACAAAAAAAAAGGCTTTCCAAGTCACACGAGCATTTGCTTGATTTTTGCTATCTTAAGACCAGACTTGTTTCAATAAGCAAGCACTTACACAGCACTGAAAACATTTTTCTTTCATGTGACCTTTCTTGAAATCTGTATCATACTCCAAGAATTTATTATCATCCCTTCTCCTATTCAAACAAACAGAACTGAGTCACCATTTGTTTTATTTCTGTTTGACTTTACTGAAAATATACACAGTATACATTTGTTGAAGCTTGTTTAAATTTTATTTCAATAGTTTTTTTACAGCCGGAAAATATTTTCCTTGTGCATATTCAAAAATAGTAGGTCTTTTTTTTTTTTAAGCAGAGGCGAAAGAAAGAAATACAAAGATACCTTATTGCACTAGTCTACCTCTGAAATAACATTTACCCTTTAAAAATACCATCTCTTGAAAAGAAGCACTCAGCCAGAACAAGGAGAAGGAACTCAGCACTGAGTTAAGAAAGCAGAAGAAGCACTTTGTCCTATGGCACAAGAAAAAGACTTAGATTGATAATCCCCCCCCGCTTCTGTATCATCTCAGCATGTGCAAACCATACGGCAGCTAAATTTATTCAGCTCTTTCTACTTTGAAAAACCAATGATTACACATATGAAAATGTAGAAGTACTGAAAGAACACTGATTGGAAAAATGGCATATTGTAAAATCTAATTTTCTTTCCACCTTTATGACATCGAGCAAGGCATATAAGCTGTATGAGGTCAAAAAGAGCAAAATCACGAAGCAGTGGAGAGCTAGTTATAATGCCAAGCTAATTAGGTCAGGAATAGTCATCCAATATCAGGTCCGAACTCTTTCCAGGTGTCACCTCCATGGATCTCATCAAGTTTGAGTACAGAGTTAATAGTGTAGATAAAGCCACACAGTTCACACACTGTAGCTAAACTCAGCAGCCCAGGTATCTGGAAAAGCATCTACATGTCATTCTCATGTCATTCCTACATCACCTAGCAGAAGCATTCCCATGAAATAGTTAAGATAAACCTAGCCTTAAAGTAAATCATTGCTCAACCACTTTGCAGTACACTTAAAACACTAATGATTCCTACCTATCCAGTAACTCTTAATTTTTCTAGCATATACTGTTTCTCTCAGTACAACAGGGCACTAAAATCAAAAACCAACAACATGAAAACTGCTATTTAATAAATACTATCATTTTGCTAACAGTCAAGCATACCAGGACATTTCTTTCCCACCTAGAGAAAGTTTGTCTTGTTCACCACCTGCCTATTCCAGGATCTGACAGTACTACAGACCAAAAAGCATCATTAAAAACACAGATTCCCTCTTCATTAATCTGATGATTAAAATAAAAGGGTAGAGAAGCTTATCATTTCCCAATTTTCTAGAAACTACCAAGAGACTGCTGTAACTGCAATTCTTTCAGTAAGGTCTCTTGAATGATGACCTTATACATCTTAGGCATCCAAAGCAGAGTTACAGCAAGCGTTTTAATATATATTCTTCAAACAGTTTAGCCTAAATTATGGAAAGTCACCTTTTGTCTCCAATACAGAAATGGAGCAGTTTGGCAATATAAGAACATCAGCAACTTCACTACTGTATGGTATTTTATACTACTACAGATTCGATGCTGGAGTAACTTCTGTAACAGAATATTAAAAATCTCCAACTCTCAACATGCCTTTTTTTCACATTTAAACCACAATAATGCACAAATAGCTCTTGGAGCCCATTTAAAACACATGTGCATGAACCTTCCTCCCTCACAAACATGAATTGTTATCAGAAGCTAATTCCTTGATTATTTAAAGAAAATGTAAACTGCAGTTAGGCCTTGCTGACTTACCCTGATCCCATTTAACAGAGCCTTACCGGATTTAAAGAGCTTGAAATACCTGTCTGGGTCACTGCCCACGTGACAAAGGCATAACATTAAGACCTTCAGGATCCAGTCTGTGGTGAGAACATGGAGTTCAAATCCTCAAATCACCTTAAGCTAAACCAGAATCAGTAATTTGCTCCCCAGGACTCCAATTAACCCTAAATTGCAGGGGAAAGTACAAAAGTGACGAAGGATCCACTTCACATCCAATAACATCCATTTTACAGCAACAGTGTTCCCTATTTCCTTTACAATCTAATATTTATTTACCATTAGAATCCTTTCAGAACAGCATTTTTCAGAAAAAAAGTGCTGTTCTTAAACTCTTTCTCTTCTGTAGTTAATCTAATAATAGGGAATTGTTAAATTCTCATAGTTCTTTTTCATAACAAACCAAAAAATCATCCATGTACATACAAACATGTTGTATATATACATGCACATATATACACACTGTGTGCACTTATTTGATATACATATATGCACACATATACATTTATTACACACATAACATTGGGATGATGGAAGAGAGTAATAACGTAAGTCAAACTACAAAAGAAAAAACACTTTATATCCTGACAATTCTGCATTAATCTTTGCCTCAGCTCCTAATGTGCCTTCCAGAGTCCCAGTTCTCACCAGGCAGGACAGACTTTCCCACTAGGCAACAACTGGAACAACGTTTGATCAGGCCATCACCATACATCACAATGCCTAAAATACCTTTCAGTCAAGTAACTTCCATGTCCACCTGAACAGCCAAGGTCTTTGAGACAGCAGCATAAGTTTCCTGGCACATGTCTCCAGCACAAGAGAACCCATGGAGACTTAAGTTAATACAAAATAAACCAGCAATCCTAAAATTCCTCAAGGCAGAGCTTCCCACCCACTCCCACCAAGCAATTTCAGCACTAAACTCTGCATTTCCTTAATTCTCCCAATTATGACACTACTACCAATATTTCTTTCCCTATATATCAGAAAATTGGAAGGGGTATTTAAGTCTGTGTGGGGAAAAAAAATTGTTTGGGGTTAATTTTAAGGAAAAACTGAAAAAAAATAGTGTTTAGATCCTATTATTAACAGCTGAGTCTAAGTTAAGCAACAAAAATTCCCAACTATTTTCATGCCGAGCCAAGCACGCCATCTGTTCCCTTGAAGCACGCCAGTCACCAGAAGACGGACTGTAGCATATCACAAAGTGCTGTGTGATCAAGGGCTGGCACATAAATCAAGAAAGATGCTATGAGTGGTAGAAATACATCACAAGACAGTGGCAAGAAAAAAAACAACCATGAAACACCAGTCTTACTAAGCATCAGCATTAATGAAGCCAGGTATTCTGTGGCTCTGCGTGGTTATTTTGCTTTGGGGCCTAAGGAGGGCTGAGCTCTGATTAGAGGTTTTCCCAGATTAGGGATACTTCTCACATCTTTCCTACATGTTATCTGCCAGTGTTTGGTAACTTGAGCACTAATGATGCAATTCCTCTCTGTGAGGTAACCTTCCTCTGTGTCTTCCACATGGTTACCATCTTCAAGCTAACCACAAAAACCATTCATCTTTGAAACAAGAAATTAGCAATTCATAATTTTCCAGTTCATAAAATAAAATACTTACAGATGGCACAGCAGAGTATCCAGTTATTAGAAGCACACAAACTCCATATACAGCTATAATTGAATTATAATCAAATAACACACAGGGTCCAGCAGAAATCAGAATGGATCATACCCCTTTTCCTGCCTCATCACTACTGAGGACGTTTTTCAAAAATTAAGTTACCTGGACAGACACCAATTTATATCTTTCACCTGGAACAGTATACTAAGAGAAAAAAACTGCAGTATAATACAAAAAAATTGAATACATGTGACATCTACCATTTCATTAATAAATGAAGCACATTAATATAAGAAGATCGAAAGCAGCTATATCTCCCCAAATATAAAACATTGATTGCCCTTGGTGTTTCTGGCTCTTTTGCTACACATCCTCCCTTCTACCAGCATCCCAAATTCATATGTCAAAGTTCTGCCCTGCATTAGCTTCCTAACAACTCAATCTACAATCCTTGTCTCAGTTTTTCGAGGGTTTTGTTTTCTTTTTAAATAAAACCTAAAATGAATATCAGGCGTTAGAAAAAGTAACATGGTTTGATATAGAAATATTGGCTTACATAACCTTATTTGCAGCACTTAAGAGATTTCCTCACTACACATAAGTAACTCCCATCGTGAGACAAATAAGCTACTATAAAACCATCATGAGTCTCAGACCAAATACAGCAGTTAGTCTTCTGTGAAAATCCCCTTTCAAGACTTGGAAGGCTGAAAAGCTGTGTTCCATGAAATCTGGCATTGTATCAACAGATCTCCACGGAGCTGGCAGGGTAGAAGTACTCTAGAAACCAGCTTCAAGGAAAAAAGCGTTCTTACCATATATACCATCTATTCTTACCACGATCAATCACTTAGAAGAGGCTTAAGTGACTTTTTCTACTTAAAATCATCAAATCTTAGCTGACATTACTAGGCATACAGAAATGACCAATGTAGCACTAAATCATTTTTGAAGTCAGCTTTTTTCCCCAGTATTTCAAATCAGTGCATTTAAATACACTTTGTGGAATCTATTTTAAATACATGGATAGAATCTTTCTTTTCTTTACATGTATATAAACTTATATATGTAATAATTCTATATAACATT
>VXAL01017322.1:6760-25280 GCA_013399475.1 Chauna torquata
TTAACTTTACGGTTTTTTTTACTAATTTACTGCACTTCCTTCAATTTTTCAGTTGGATTATTTTATTATAAATTAAACCTTCAATTAATTCTGTAGTAGAATTATTTCTCCTGTGATGCTTCCATTAGTTGTTGCACTTAAATAGGCACTTAAATTAATGGAAGGAAATACCCAGCAAGTCAGCCAAAAACTTCCTCAGTGCTTTGCTCTAAACTCCTTCAATGTTTTGCTCTGTATGGAGGCCCAGGTTTCTCATAACTGCTTCTATCACACAATGTTTTAAGATGAACTGAACTAAGCATCCACCATGGTAATCCTTAGTACTTCTGAAAGTGCAATTCTCCACTAGTCTATAAAGTATCACGATGAGGTAGAGAAGGATGGATTATCTTGAGCTGTTAACTGTAATATGGGACAAATACGATAATAAACCTATTATATCATGAAATAGGAGCTACTTAGACAAGATAAATTGAAAATGAAGAAGTAAATAATCATAAAATAAACCGTAAAGTTAATTTCAGTCAATTTATTTCTAGATATCAATTAGATATGTATTTATAAATATATAAACTAAGTAAAAGCAAATCGCTATATGTGGACTGAAAAGTAGAGATTTTTGAATACATAGAATTTCATTTATAAGGACTGATTTTCAGTATTACAGATTAGCTGCAACTCTTACAGAGCTTTAGTAGATCTGCTAGGAACCTCTGAAATTGTAGGCTCAAATTTATTGTCTGTGCAATCTCTCAGAACCTTAAAAGCAACTGATACCAATGACAGCATTCAACAACACTGCAGACTAAAACACTCCTGCCTTGCAAAGCAGATGCAAGGAATACTTGAGCCACTAAGAAATATTCAAAAGTGAAATAAACAGATAATAGTCAAAAGACAGAAGGAAATGAATCCGACCTTGCAGTTACAAGGGAGCATATTTGGACCAAAAAGACTTCCTAAAATTTACAGCTAGCAACCATGAGCACCTCTTCCTGTGCATGTAGTTCATGGAGCAGTTATTCCACATGATACTCAGCACAGTGTTGGTCCCCTCGCAGGAACAACAGTAGCATGGTTCTAGAAGGACTGTGGGGACTACACAGTTGAAAGGGATCATTTGGCAGCTGGATCCAGTCCCAGCAATCATGAAGCATCTACACAGTCTGTTTCAAAAGACCTCACAATACAGGTGCTCTCCATATATTCAACTCCACAGGCCATAAGACAACATACCATGACAACTTTAAGACTTGCAAGAAAGGCAAACTATAATGCATTACTAGAAGAGAGTATTAAAAAAAAAAAGATCAGGACCATTACCCAAATTCCATAGTAGTATGGGAAGCAGGAACTTAGTAAGTCTGCTAGGACACATTTCAAAAACCATATTAGGTACAGAAGCAATGGTTCATACTATGCAATCCATACTAATTTGCAACAAAGTACTTCTGACAGTAAAATTTTCTCAAGAATCAGTTTTAGCTCAACCAATTTTTCAGCTATTGAACGTTTCCTTAGTTACCTTAGTTACAACAGAAACAGAATTAAGCTAATTCTTAGAAGCATTTCAAGCTTCCCCATGATCAACTTCTCTCTCTAAAAACAAGATAAGGAAAATACGGAGATTTCTCATAATCCATGTAATTCAAATAAACCAAACAATGCATGGAATAAAAAGATACATCAGACTCTCATGGAAAGATTTATTACCTCCCTTACAATTTACATTCGTTAATGAAAGATTTTTTTGCAGACTATTTTAAAAATCCTGAGGACTTCACAGGAGCTGTTGTAAACGCAGGGTGATACAAATTTAGTCAATGGATAGACTTTGCTATAACATCAAACAGGCGAACAGATGAATGGTTTTATGAAAAGAAGAAAAAACATTTTTTCTTATGAAATTGACAGGAACAAGGAAAATTAGATTATCTAATCATCTCTCAAATCATATTAAATAGAAACTTATACAGAAAACAATTCAAAGGTGAAACACTCTCAGCCTATGCCAGTTTTTCTTTCATCCTAAGAATTTCCCAGCAGGAAGCATTGCTATAGTCACGATCTCAACTGGATTGTTACATAAGAATTAGTGGAGCATGAATGTATCCTAAGAAAGTTCAGGACATCATAATTTTACAACTTGAGTTATGCAGGAGATAAGATAAGCTAATTTAACAATCCATGGTTGACCAAGGGAAGCCAGTTGATGAAATCTTTTTGGATTTCAGCAAAGCTTTCAATACTATTTCTCACAGTATCCTTCTGGACAAAATGTCCAGCATACAGCCAGACAAAAACAAAATGTAACAATTGGCTAGTGGGTCAGGCTCAAAGGGTAAATGGGGTTACATCAAGGTGGCGACCAGTCATTAGTGGGGTTCCCCAGGGCTCCATTTTAAGGCCAGTTCTATTCAAAACTTTTATAAATGATCTGGATGCTAGTACTCGAATGCATACTAATTAAGTTTGTGCTCTAAACTGGGGGGGAGCTGTTGACTCCCTTGAGGACAGAGAGGCCTTGCAGAGAGATCCTTACAAATTAGAGGGCTGGGCAATCAACAACTATATGAAGTTTAACAAGAATAAGGGCCAGATTCTGCACCTGGGAAGGGGCAACCTTGGCTATATGTACAGACTTGAGGGACGAGAGGCTGAAGAGCAGCCCTATGGAAAGGGATCTGCACATTTTCATTGATGGCAAGTTGAATATGAGTCAACAGTGTGCCCTGGCAGCCAAAAGAGACAACCATATCCTGGGGTGCATCAAGCATGGCATTGCTAGTTGGTCAAGGGAAACGATTATCCCGCTCTGCTCTGTGCTGGTGTGGCCTCACCTTGAGCATTGTGTGCAGTTTTGGGTGCCACAGTATAAGAAGCACATAAAACTATCTGAGAGCACTCAAAGGAGGGCTGCGAAGATGGTGAAGGGTCTAGAGAGGAAGAAGTATGAGGAGCAGCTGAGGTCATTTGATTTGTTCAGCCTAGAGGAGACTGAGGGGAGACCTCATGGTGGCCTACAGCTTCCTCATGAGGGGAGTCTGTATTTCTGGTGACCACCAATAGGACCTGAGGGAATGGCAAGAAGATGCATCAGGGGAGTTCAGGCTGGATATTAGGAAAAGGTTCTTCACTGAAAGGGTGGTCAGGCACTGGAACAGGCTCCCCAGGGAAGTAGTCACATCACTGAGCCTGCCAGAGTTCAAGAAGCACTTTTGACAATGCTCTCTAACATACGGTCTGATTTTTGGGTGGTCCTGTGTTGAGCAAGGAGTTGGACTTGATGATCTTTGTGGGTCCTTTCCAACTCAGGATACTCTATGATTCTGTAGTTACTGGATCTGAAAAACTGAATTTCTGCTACTGTCTGCAAAGCAGAGGCATACGTGCAAGGCGGTGTTTTCTTAGCAAAGGTCTGAGATCACTGACATTGAGTGAAATAAGCATTGAAGGAGGGCAGGAAGGACAGGATATGGGAAGCCTTAGGAGGTATAAAAAAAAAAAAAAAGAGAGAGAGACAATTAAACAGAATCAACATATTCAAGCTTCACTTATCTGAGCTAAAATCTAGTTTAGTTGATGCATGTATAGTTATACATAAAGCTGACTGGAATAATGATAACATGATCCTTTTTTTTTTCAGAATGTAGAGACTGGTTAAGAAAATATTGTTGGTGTTTACTTGATTTCCACAAAACAGTGTTATAATCAAAATATTTAACAGTCAATCTGTTGAAATGAGAATATGAGAGAAAGAATCTTGTAGATCCTCATCACCCAGTGTCCACATGGTCTGAAGCAGAATGTCTAAGGATTTCACCTCTATGCTTTGGAGGAGCTTGCCAGATCTCTTTCTGGGAGTCAGGATAAATCCACTTTGCACCTCACCAGACTTATGGGAATCTTAAGAAATATTGAAATGCTCTGGAAAACAATTATCTTTTTTTCTGCTCAGCTCTATCCTTAATCTTTAATTTTTCTAGCAAGATGAAGTTACAGTGCAGGCCTGCATTCTCTAAATTACTTATTTATTTTGGTTAAAAAAAAAAAAAAAGGTGTTGTTTTTACAGATGCTTGAGTAACTGGATCCAAAATTTTTGGTTGACACCTATTTTACTCTCCCACCTACCCATCATCTTGAGCAGTTTAAAGAAACTTATGGTATTCGGAAAGAACAAGCATCCATTTTGCAACTTGCCATGTAAAACACCCTGTAAATATTTTTATTAAATATCATTACCCACAGTTCCTAAAAATGCAATAAAAATACTTTTTATATGTCTACATAATTTTACAAAATGGAATAGTTTTAGCGTTGGCAGAGAAGAATGTAAGACTCCCCACGCTATCCGCAGCAGCATGACTCAGTATAATTACAGAGACATCACTACTACTGTCGAGAAGGTATTCACTTGCCATGCCTATTTAATTGCTGGTTTGCATACTATGACTGTCAGCAGTACTGCCAGTTAGTGTCACTATGACAAAATGATGACCTTAGAGTGTGGACAACTGGCCTCAGACAACTGGCTTATTTTATAGGAATAGCTATCACAAAGGTAATTTCTGTTAATGTAATCTAGATTTGAATCTGTTAGATTAAAAAAGCAGTAACATCAGTATATTCTGACATCTCTAAAACATATACTCCTCCATGAGTACTGGGCATGGTGAAAATCAACATTGCACCACATGATTAGTACCACATGAGCTTTTGATGCTTTTGGGTCTTTTTCCTTCGTCCTCCTTGCTTAACGTACATTTCCTTGTTGCCTAAATATACAGTACTTCATCTCTATGTGAAAGCACATTTCTGGCTTTGTAATCATTTTCCCACTACTTTACTTCCTCTATATGAAGTAAGATTCTGTGATTCACAGATTAGGAGTACAATACAGCCTCAGTAGATTTTGGAAGAAGTAAATAATCTTGTCTGGAGTCCTGTGTTGCTACTGCCAGTGCCTGAGCTAGTCATTTCAAACCTCCCTCCAAACTGCCACTAATTGTCCATATTCCTTATTGGACCTCAGCACCTCTGTGCTGTGATATGCCGATGTGCCATCTGAAGGAATTCTTTAATCTGCAAGAGACCATATGGGCATGCCTTTAAGCTGGATACGTGTTCAACGTTATAAGAAGGAACATTATGTNACACAGCTGAGAATTGATAGGAAGGATTTAGCAGCTGAAAAACAACTGAAAATTCAGTTCTCTGGATATAAAACCAGTGGAGAAATGAATTTTCAAAAAAAACCCTGACTTAGTAAATAAACTGCTTTAACACGTTAGTATCTGGTGGATCGGTGAACTCACTGGCATTCTTAATCAAACAGGAGCTGGCTCACACATGAACAGATACCAACAGTCGCAACTAGTGCCCTTAGGAGAAGTCCTAAGTCCCAGACTGGAGAATGGTATCTGTCATTCTTTGCAAACCCACAGGACAAATTAAAATAAAGACTTCCAAAATACATCGCAAAAATAACAGAATAAACTTCTTAAAATATTCTTCCTTCTCTCTATCTCAACAGAGAAAAATACATTTTATTCTACCAGTCACTGCTCACAAGTTTAAACTATGGTGCAATTATAAATTTACAAAAGTTGTTTCTTCTTAGGCCTGCAACCCGATGTGCTTGCTCTTTCCTTGTTCAGTTCTGCTGAATCTCTCATCCTTTACTTTCTTTTACATTTTCAAAGGTAGCACAGAATTTCAGTTTCCTGACTGCCTCTCTGATGTATGTAAAGAACAGGACAGCTTCTAATTGAAGTCAATTGTAGCATGAAGCCTGACCCGCAAAGCCACCCCAGCAGACACATCACTCATGCCTTGTGCTGCAGCAGTTGTGCTTCTATATATGCACAGCTTTAAGGAAGTTCCCTTTTATAATGATATTGGACATAGTAAATATTTGAATACAATAATTAGAAGTGGCTACAGTAAGCTATAAATATACACTTCTGAATCATGTAAGGCATATACAAAAAGGTATGACGCACAGTCTTTGTAGTTGTGTGATGGCAGAGTTCCTAAGCATCTCTGAGTACTGGGTAGGATGTGTGTGAAATTCTTACCTCCCACTATCCTGTCTTACACATTCACTCCAATCCTTACAGGAAAAGCAGGAGTCTAAGTATGGCAATAGTGAAACTATCGAAGCACATACAAGTCCATAAACTTTTTTCAGGAAAAAAGGATCAACAAATAGATAAGCCACCACAAGAAGTCAGGTTTCTCAAGCTCTGCAAAAAGTACCACTGAAAATATCTGTATCTGAAGTAATTTCCTTCCCTCAACACAAACTTTAGAATCCAAGTAAAGTAAGTTTAAATACATGAGTTACAATGCAAGTTGACTTCAGCTGAAGCATGGGAGGAAAAAAGAGAGAGAGAGAGAACCTTGCTCATGTGATGCACAAGGTAGCCCCTGTTCACCTACCTACTAAAGAAATAACTGTTCCTAAAATCAATACATTTGATCATCTTTCAGTCCAGGTCTTTCTGGAAGCAATATAAGATTGTGGTGCCACACAGGTTCTTCTCAGGGACACAGTTGTGTTCGAGTTCCCCTTCCCTGAGATGCTGAAGAGCGCTGAGAAGAGCACTTTGCACTGGTCTGCTATGAGATATCACTCAACCCATTTCATCCTTCTCTGCCCCTTCCTGCTCTTCACTTGTTATAGAGACAAAGAAGAGTGTCTGGGTTATTCATTCATCCTGTCCCTCCAGCATAATCCACTTAGGATCTATTTAGTGTTGTAGGAGACAAATTTGGTAGGACTGCACAGCTGTGTGGATATGGACAATATTCCTCGCTATTGTCTCCCTCATCTTGGCTTGCTACATAAATTTCAGAGAAGCAGAAGGAATTTCTCTAATGCTAAATAATGTTAATACATGTAAGTAGCATACAGTTTTGTGCTTTCTTTGTTAAATAAATTTGCCAATCCTGTGTCTCTTTAAATGCCTCTCAGATGGTACCAATTCACTTACTTGTATGTTAAAAAGAATACACGAGTGTGCTAATAACAAATTAGCATATGAATACCACTTAGATTATAAGAGATTAACATAAAATCGAATTGCAAAAATCTGGAATGCACAAAAAATTTGCATTCTGCTGACAAATTTCAAGATTACATTAAAATATAACCCTAAAGTTAAAACAGCACAGACTATCACAGTATGCCAACTTTCTTTTTACCTTGCAGTATAGTAACAGAGTCTGATGCTGCTGAATAGTACACTACCATGGCTAAAGGGACAGGGAGAGGAGGAAGTTCACACAGCATGTATTTAACTCTAACTAAAGGCTGGTGTGAGAAATTGGTATTTTTCTTCTTTTACAAAAGCAAGCAGAAATGAAGAATAAAAGAAAGGGATTACCCTGTATAGCAAGAAGATAATTTATTCACTTGCTATCTCACTTTAATGTGCAAATCAGTCCTCATGCTGTTCTTTGCCAATTTCCACCGAGTTAGTCAGCCTGGTGCCAATGTAATCCTAAGCCAATGCTCCACCTGGCACAAGCTTAGGATCAAATGGGGTCATCTGTCAACTAATATATGAGAAATTTATTGATGGCGGTTTTCCAAGGGATGGAACCATTTGCTAGCACTGTAGGTAAATCACAGTGAAAAAACATAAGGCTCACTCGCTTGTTAATGAGGATTATTAAATAAACAGTGTATACATTCAAGGTCATTTTTGGACTCTTTTTGAGATGCCTGCTCCAATTCTTATATAAGGTACACTTTTAGGAATAAAAAAGGTTTGTTTTTTTTTTTTTCAGATGGCTGAAAGTTTCTGGGGTGGATTCTAGTTTGAGTTCACTCAATACATCTCAGAAGCCATTNTAGAATTCCCAAGAAATCTTATCTACACTCTAAAAGGAGATATTATGTGCACATACCTGTGACAAAACTTCAAGGCAAAGGAGAAGTTGCCCAACTCCTAGCATGTTTTTAAGTTGTGCTCCATCTTGATTTAATTTGATAACTTTCCTGACAGCCTTTATCTTTACCTTGAACTCCTTTATATTGTTCTGTTATTTTACATTGAAGTATTCTCTTTTCAAATGCAAATAGGCATTTACCATCATTGAAATTCTGAGATGTTTATATAGGAGTTCTGAGTTCAGTCAAAACAATCTTAATTCATAGCCGATGAAGTGCAATTCAGCAAGTTTACATGTGTACTGATGTCAGATCTTTTGCTCTAATATTCCAGTACTATCAGCTAGGAAGCTCTCCAACTTTTTAAAAATATATAGGGGGTTATTTCGGTGATCTAACACAACAATCTTTGGAGCAACTCAGTGCATGTCTTAGCTAGAACATCAGTTTTGTCCTATGGAACATTAAAATTAATTAGCCTCTAAGCAAATTAATCAAATTAAACATAGTATCAAATATCCTCACTGAATTCAATGACTCACCCACATCGCCTATGGGAAACAATTAAAGCTACTTCCCTTGTCACATAATTCCTTAGCAACATTTTCAAAGAGGAACAAATTTAAGTTCTTCAGAAGACCTGCACAGATACTAGATCTATAAGCTTGCTAATGTTTAGTGGTAATTTAATAGCCCTTTGATTCAAATAATAAAAAAATGACTTCATTTATGCACGTAGCATTATTATCACTGCAGTAAGATCGGCAAAATCACGAAAACTGTGTTTTGTAAAACAAAGTCCATAAAGGAATTAATGGTAAGAGTAAAGCATTTCACAGAAATACAGCAAACACCTGAGGTTCAAGAATATGTGATAGTACTCTTCTCAGGCAGCGAGCACACCTTCAACTAATGGTGCCTAACTTATTTCACAAATATGTTTTTGCTGAGTGCTGAAGAAATCGCACATCTTTCCAAAGAAAACATTTGATTCCATGTAGAACACGAGTACACAGTAACCAACAGAAAATCTTAGGATGGTATGAGTATAGACAGAATAGACATCTAATCTTCAATGGCGTAAAGCTCTAAAGTTTAGCACCAGCTGAGAAACTGGATTCAAAATCTTTATTTATTTTTATTTCTGTGAGCTACATCTTCCATTTACAGCAGAAGAAGACATAAGGTAAAGTCAACTTCACTTATGTAATGAGAAATTTCTGGTTTTATGTGCCAAATTCAGTATATCAGAAGGCATCAAGATTGATACTTTCCACAGTTTTGTACAACTCCCAGAACATCATTAAGAAAGTCAGGCTCTCCAGTGTAATCCTCCCTAGGTTGAAGAAAACGCACAGGATTAGCATATACGTTCTAATAAAAGTAGTGTGCTGTCTTGGAGCTAAAGATCCTTGAATCCTGGAAGTAGCTGTTTTTTGGTTGTTCCCCCCCGCAATTACTCTTAGTATTGTATAAACTCATACCCATCTTCACTCATACCAGTGCAGCACCACTGTTGCAAATGAGGTCATTTTCCTTTCATTTAAAAGGAAAGTGATCATTCCTTGTTATCCTAAATATAAAAACAGTACCTCCTCCTACCTTTTTGTTCTTAAACTTTTGTGCAAATTAAAGACAACCACGAGTACTTATTTTAGTAATATACATATACTTCCAGAAAGCATTGCCTGTTCTTTATCTCTGACAGTTGTAATACCTTACCCATGGATTTTCATATATGTCTGTCTTCTTACCAAAAATGTTAATAAAGCTACACATTTTGCAAAGATGTTTTACCAACATCTAAGCTCTCCTTTCCCCAGCTGTTACCATTCTTTGAGATTTCCAGATCCTTAAGAATATAACCCTCCAGCGGGAAAAATGTCTCTTTGAAAAGCTGCATTTTCCTCTGTCTGTTGTGTCATGATTGTGCATTTTCACAGTCAAAAAAACTAAGCAAATGTTGATAGCCTTGTGGGTCAGATTTTCTTATCAATTTCTCACTTCATTCTTTTAATGCTACATAATTTTCCATAAGAAACAGCTGGATAATAGGAAACAGTTTGCATTTGAGTATTTTGTACAGGATATTTTATGACAATACGGCAAGAAGAAAAAAACATACACGTTTACTTGATTAAAGTCATATAAAAACAAGATGTATGTGTTTGCATATATTTGTCTTGACCACATATCAAAAAATGCAAAGAAAGTGAGAAGATCAAATGCAGAAATCTTTTCTGAGATACAATAGCAGCTGATTTCTATGAATGTTATGGCTGAGTAGAGACTAAAAAATAACTGATCTTGAGAGTAGGCATTACACAGTATTTTTCTCAACTACTTTCAAATGAAGAAGAGAAAACTAGATAATGTTGCCCCCTATAACTGCCTGATCAAGATATACATGTACACATTTACCTATACAGGCAAACTAGTCTAATTTTTGCTTTAGTATTATTGGTTATGTCCATAATCTAAAAGAATCAAAATGTATGAATTTATTGTACAACTGTTTCAGCCTATGATATAGCAGATGTTCTTTGCTTTGTTCTTTATATAAGTATTAATGAATATCAGATGCAGCAAAAAAGGTTGCCTCAGGGAACAGTCAATGTGGAATGGATACTTTCATCATTAGGTCATCAATTAGATTCTAATTTGGTTTGACACTCAATTACACATTCACTGCACCATTACTTGTATTGGTCTTGTTTGGTAAAGTAAGCTACAAATCTGTACAGATCCTGACCTGGCAAACGTTGTTTGAAGTAAATAAAATATGTTCTACCTAGAAGCTGGAAACAAATGAGGAAAGTGCAAACTGCAAAATTTTGAAGAATATATAAATATCCAGAAAAGATAGTGTACCAGAAAAAAAGCCTTCAATTACTTACTGATATCTGTCTGCATGTAAAGTGTTTTATAATTCTGGTTGTATTGTTAAAGGGGGAAAAAAATAAAACTGCATGACTCTGAAGGACCATATTAGGTTCACACCCAGATGAATTAATCTAGATAAAATTACTTTCATTGTAAGAAAAAAAAGTTTATAAAGGAACTGTAGCAGCAAGGACTTTATTATGTATGGTATGAAAAATTATAGCATTTTTCAGATTGTACTAAGCTATATAACACTGTTTAATTCTGGAATTCATTTAAAATTGCTGGTATTAAGTTTCATGAATTGGTACTGGTATTGACCACCACAAATATACAGTAACCAAATGAAGCTGATGTGGCTGGAACAGTAGTGAATTATGGTCCTTACATAATACAAAGAGTTAAAAATGCCAGAACTAGTGTCAGAAAAAAAAAAATTAAGAAAATAATTATCAGTAAGGATCAAATGATGCAAGAGAAGACCTTGAACACCAGCAATGACAAAATGGATATAGACAAAACGATGGAAAACAAGGAAGACACAAGTTTGCAGTGTAGGATTACAGGAAAGAAAAATAATTTAGGTTCATGCTAAATATGAACTGCAGTTGATCAACATTCGTAAATACCTTATAGAATCAATGAATAGTAAGAGTATGATACCATCTACAAAATATTTGGTTATGGGAATACCAGTAATATACAGGATTATTGCAGGTAAACATTTTCTCCACTGCATCCTTTAGTAAAGATGAGACCATATTCCTGTCCTCCCTTGATAAGGCTGAAACAGATTTTCTTACAGGATACAAAGCTGGAATTCATCTGCTTCCCCTGCTCTGGAGTTCTCTCTTCCAAGATTCAGAGAAAGCAAAAGTAAAGAAGGAAAAAGAAAGGAATAAAATGACTAGTCTCAGATGTTACACTGTCTTCCTTCGGAAAGAGAGATTTTCCTTTGGGAGTGAGCATTATACATCACTCTCCAGCTGGATTATGATCCAGCCCATTTCCTTTCTGAAGAAGCATGCGAAGTTTTTAAGAATATGAGTTGGACTACTTAAATGAATCTTTCTACCTCTATTCCATTTCCCTGCCTCAAAACCACCACTGATAACTAGGAACCTGGGAAGATTCATCTGATATGGGTATGTTGTTTTGGATTTTTTTTATTATTATTTTTAATATAGGACATCCCTGAAAATGATCAGTTCAAGCAGCTATGGTCATGTCAGCACAAAATACCCAGAAGTCAAAAGGTGACTAAGCTCTTCTACTGGTATAATCAATGCGTCACTTGAAGTAGAAAAAACAAGCACGAGTGACTACAATTAGAAAAAGCTTTTTACAGTAAGTGATCAATAGACATCATGTCTGCTACTGTCTCATTCTAAAAAATGCTGCATATAATAAAGTCTTCTGCTTCACAACAGAATTTTTGTATTTATTTAACTGAATGCAAATACATTGCCTGGGGAAAGATTTTAATGTTCCAACAATGATTCCTAGACTAGAATTTATTTGTTTTAATGCTGATGTATTTTTTATGCAAACGAAATTAAACACTTTGTTTTGGTTTTTAAACAAATGAGTATGCATAAAATGATTTTTGGTATACAATAACAAACTAGAATTCTCATACTGAAGTTGTAAGCCTCATACACTTTGATTTTGAGGTCTCAACCTGAAGCCTTGTGAAACTGCACAAATCTAGCACCCGTTTCACTTTACCCTCAGCATGTTGTTAATGGATAAATGGCACCAAGGCTGGTCTCATGGTCTTGTTACATGAAAGTGGAACAAAGCCCACAGGAAGTAGTTTCCATAATGCACACCAGCAATTGACAACTCCTGTGTTTTTGTTGCAGTCTTGTAATACATATTTAAAAATGGAGTAGAGAGAATTCTTAAAGCCCCAGGACCTGAGAGTCACAAGAATGCCAGTGATACACCCTTTATCACTGTGATTCCTAAGAAAAGCCTGTAAGTGAGAACAGGAGTATATAAGCTCCTGCTAGGAAATAAATAGATTCCAGCATTTATTAATATTTTGTGTTTTCAGTGGTTGGGGTTTACTATGCTGAATCCACCCAAACTTCACAACTCCAGACTTTGGCTTTCACTGTTTGAAAAGCAGGATTAAATGACCCTGTTGAGAGCAATGGAAACCCTTTATACAATTACACAAGCTCCTTGGTTTATGAGGAGGAGCAGCTTTCAGTTTTCCACCCACTTTTTATTACTTCAGTGTCTGTATGACACTCTTCATCAAAAGTAGTTACTTGTTCAGCCTTATTTACTAGATGTTCAGTCACGTGCTTAACCTTTTGCTATCACTGTATAGGAAATTAAACCCAAATAAGAAATATGCAGCTCTAAAATACACACACTTTAAATCAATGTGCCTCTGTTGATGATTTAAAGTTCCTGCTACATTTCTGCTCAATGATGGCATCAAAAGTTTGGTACTGGCTGTGACAGTCAAGAAGTATAGTGTTAGATGGCTGTCACCATTATCTGGAGACCAGTTTCTTCATCCCATTTTTGGAGACTGAAATCTTGTCATTTCATACTGTACGTGGCTTCAAAGGGCAGATCAATTTTTATAAAGCCACTGGGGATGTTTCTGTGTGATGGCTGTGAGAAAACCTTTTGTTTATGTATCTTACTTGTAAAGCAAACACGCAGTGATGCATTCCTTCTGTCACTTTCAACATCCCTTGCAATTTGTCCAGTAAAGCCCTCTGATGGAGGGAAAATGTACCAGTGTCACCACAGGTACAAGAGAGTGCACACAGCTGTTTCCTTGGGAAACAAGATCACATCTCCTGCTCATTTCTCCCACGTCATTCTAAAATCAAAACACATTGCCAAGAAAAACTGCCCTAGACAGCTTCATTTTCAACACTGAAAGCCTTAGAACGGTCTCTTGAATGAAAGGATTTCAGAGGCCTGAACTTCCAAACATTAATTTTTTATGACAGTATACATATGGAATAGCTAACTGTATTTAGAGATATATAGCTTCTTCTTACTGTCTTTGAAAAGCAGTGACTATGGAATGCAATTCTTTGAAAATGCTAACAGACATTTAAGGGCATTTGCTCATGGCCTTCATTTTGGCTGGGCTGTATGGGACAGATTAGAGGTTTCCACATTCTCATTCATTCAGTAGCAAGGCATTCTTGGGAAAGCTCCAAGTCACACAGTTTTAATAGTTTATATTAAATGTATCTATATGTATACAAGGATTGTAGTGTTCACATAGTTAGTAATACGGTAAAGGACTGCATCCATAAAGTTTTTGGTTCTTTTCCCCCTCACTCCCAAACTAACTTTAGTTTCTTCTTTATGGCCAGACATTGCAGAACATTTATTGTTATGCACTGAAAGGTTCCAAGGAGTCCTCTTACAGTTCTTTATAAGAAAATTAAAATTTTCTGAAATGTAGAAATGGTTTTCCAAAGCGTCAGAGATGGAGGCTGCCACACTTAGCCATTTCCAGAAGTGCCTTTCTTTGGCACGCTTTACTGCTGCTTGGAGGAAGCATGCACACGAAATGGCGTGCTGCTTCCACCAGACTGCTAACTTCTAATATTCCTGATATTCACTGGGGCACTTACTGAAACCATGCACATACCCTCTAAGGTAATGAATCCTTCTGGATACACCACAGCACTCTGTGAAATATACTTCTATCACTTACCCTACATATGGTGCATATATTCCATACTAAATGTACACTTGATATGTGACTAAGTAGAACGGAAATGCATGAAATACGTAGGTGGGAAGCTTTCAAAACAGGAAACAGGTGTCAAAGCTGCATTACTTTTAACATTTAAAATCTATTCATTTTCTTACAATAAAATCATTTGAACAAGCTCCAACAATGGAACACTAGAACAGGATTTTAAAAGTGAAAGTTCATTTTTTGCCTGCTTTGTCAGTTTTCTAATAACATGATCCATTAAGTTTCTTGCAGAATTAATTAAGATACAGAATTTAAGCCTGATTAACAAATACCAATTTTAATAATGAAATCCTTGTTTTTAATTGTTAAATAGGAAACAAGTTTAAATTAAAACATGCAGAGCAGGAAACACACTCTCCTTTAATGTTCAAACCCATACATTTATTGCATTAATTTTAAAGCAATTGTACTTCACTTTTGCTGTGATAGTTACCCCAAAACTTGAAGAAATTAGTCTATTCATTCTATTAAGACATAGCATAGTGACCCTGTCTGTGTGCTTACTGATCTATTTTTAAATCAGATCCTTTACTCCAGCCTTTATACTTTTTCATTACTTTATCCAACAGCAGATTCTTTCCTCTGTGGAGAAAGTGTCTTCTAGGCAATTTGAGATATCATGAGAGCACCCTGGAGCAGAGTTTTGCCTCATCTTGGCCCCGTAATGCTGGTGCTTGGGTACATCTCATGGAATATGCAGTCGCAGGCTGGGCACAGTGCAGGAGTCCCAGCCACATTGCTGGTAAAGACTTGGCTGTACATGACCCAAGCATTTTCCCTTCAGCATGTATCAAAATTCCCTTGTAGCTTGCACACAGTGTGACCACAAGACAAATTTGTCTTAAGCTACTGTGTAGGTGAAAGGCTATATAGACTGTATAAATCTAAGACTCAGGTAAACAGCTAGAAGTGACAATTAGACCCTGATGATTCTTCATCTCTGCTTTTGCATCTCCAAGTACAACAACAGTCTGTAACCAATGCACTCCCCATGGCACCTCTGAGCAAACCCCTCTAGCAGAGCAGAATGGTTTGCTCCAGTAAAAAGGTAAATGAGCCTCAAAATAGCAAATCTATCACAAAGATGAGAACTTTTCTATAAGTTGTAGAAAACATATGCAGCCAAATGAAGTCTTAATATAATTATTTAACCATCCTAATGTACTCCTCCGTGGAAAAACAAGTATAAACTAACTTTCTTTTTTATCTATCAAATTTAGTGTCGTTTGATTTCCTATCATTTCTCTCAAGGATTCAAAGATGTGAGGATATCTTCTCTTCCGGGGAGTCAGGGCATTGTTTTGCCTGCAGTTTCAGCACCAGTTTTCTCTCCTACATTATCTAAAATTGATGCTTTTAGTTGATCGCTACCTCACTTTACTTTGCCTCGACAGAAAACATGGCACTCCTTTTCATTACTGGTAAAATAAAGCCTAAAATAGAGCCAATAGGTTTTCATTTTTAATATGCAATATCCTGGCTTAAAAAAAAAAAAAAAAAAAAGTTAAGGTTCACAAAAATCACAATTACATTTTGCTTTGCAAGATATCTGATATCTCACGTAAAATTTTACCTTTGTAGCAGGTATTACATTGAGTAGTTTTCATCATATGCTGTATTGACAGTGAATACTACCGAACTACTATCAAATGCATTATTAGTTTAATGCTTGATAGGATCATAATTTGCTTTATATCCAATTCACACAGGATACATATTAAATCAATTAATAGACCTTATCTAGCTCTGAATTCTATAACCTAATACTTATGAAATTCTGTTGCTTTTTTCTTTTTTTCTTCTTCTTTTTTTTAAAACTAATAAAAAACCTAATAATTATACCAAGAGCTACTCTGTATGCTTCAGAAAACAGATAAGGAAGCACTAGGTTGCCATTTGTATGTTAAAATGAAAAATCTCTCCTGGTTATCCTTTTGATGAATCCAGCTATCACAGAAATTAGCATGACAGGCTAACTCATGCAAAGAGGAATGCATAAATGAACAATAAATTATATAACAAATAAAAGACATCATTTATATTTATTATGAGCCTGATTCTGGATGCTCGTATTCATCACAGCATCCCTACTCAAATCAAATCGTAAATAGAAATATATGAGTTGTCATATTGGATCAAATCCAGGTTATATTATTTTGTTTCTGAAAACTGCAGCATCACTTAGCAGAGTAAGATGTGAACAGCAGGCAGATGAGGGATAACTTTGTTTTCGTTTGTTTGTTTTTATAAGGCCTGCCACTACGGATTTTATTCTGATCTCTGAGGAGATTGGCTTTTACCCCAACACATAAGGTGTACTGTCACTTCTAAAATGTGTTTTTAACGTTATAACTCTGGATGTTCCTTACAGTCACAGAAACACCCAGATTTTTTTTTTCTTTTAACCTTTGGCCTCATCCGAAGTCCACTGTAACCAATGAAAGAACTTCCACGTTACTTCTACAGCGAGCAGAGTCTGCCACATGGTGTGCCAGAAGTCCACTTTTCTGATGGTCTAGATCACAAGCCTGCAGCCCACCACAGCTTTTTTCCACCTCCTTCCTTAGCTTTTCTTCCTATAAAACCAAAACCATGAGAATATGGGGAAAAGAACTAGTGTGTGCTTGGGACTGGCCAGATATATGGCTGGGATGGAACAAGAGTACGCATCTAGACCCAAGCAAATCTCAGAGATCTTCCAAGCCATCGATTTAGAGGTAATCACCCTAATTTAGGTCATCTCTAGATTACAGTGTGGAGACTTGTGTTGGGGCTATCTTCTGTTATTTTCTTAGGTAGCCATGACAAAGTAGTTTGTTTTTCTGTTCAGTATTCACCAAGGCCATTAGCTACCCGTTACGTGACTAAGTACCATGTATTTCTTGTCACTCCATCCTTGCCTGAGGCCTGCTTCTGTCCATCGGTCTGTTGCAACAGAGATCAATTTGAGATTCCAGGGACTGTTTTACCTACACCTTCCTTGTGTAGCTGCACCATCAGCTATCTTTTGATCCCATCCTTGCTGGGAAGCAGGATACAGCTACAGAATGTGCTGACAGTTTATCTAGGTACAAGGTTACTGAAATATGATGGTCTTCAATTATTGGACTAGCATCTGAAATGTACCTGACAGAAGCTGGAAATAAAAAAAAAACTAATCAGGTGAAGAGGATAAGCTTAAATGGGGACTGGAGCTGTCTGAAAACTCAGTAAAAATCAATATTTTCCATGGTCAGGAAAATAAGAAGAGGACTTTGGTGGCTAGCTTCATAAATGTTGGAGGAGAGTTGATTTCCAAATTCCAGGGGTTTTATATCAATGTCAAGAGCCAGATTAGTATTAATGCCTCTAGCTTTTGCTTTTTCATAGCATATAGGAAGCAGGGATTATCACTGAATAGACTGATCTAGTTTGGGTATTAGCTAGTAGGCTATCCTAAGAATCCTACTCAGATAACTGCTGTATATGTGCTGAACCTCTACTGATTTTAACTTTAAAACCCCTTTTTCTGGGTAATTAATTGCATCTTGGTCTAGTGCCAGTTGTCAAACCCTTAGAGGATGCCTAATGTACTTGTTAACTAGGTAATTCTAACATTCATCACTGTGGTACCAAATTGCACGAAAAATTACTTTTGCCTAAATGATTTGTTTATGTTTTATTAATAATCAAGGAGCACAGGAAAATAAAATCAAACTCTCTCCTGTCAGCTAATCTTTGTCTTCTGGACAATACACATGCATGTATTTGAAGACATTGTTTTCAATTTTGAAAGAAGCTTGTGATGTTTCACTCAGGCTACAGTTGGCTTCCTCAGAGGACTAAACTCAGAAATGTTCTATTCCAACAGCAAGAGCAAATGAACTGATGAGTCCTCTGTTGGCATGGCAACACAACACTGAAACTAATTCAGATCTTTGGTAATAACAACAAAATACTCGCTTCGAAAAATGTAGTAGTGAAACATTATTTTGGAATTAATTCCAGA
>VXAL01017322.1:53234-66842 GCA_013399475.1 Chauna torquata
GGGGGCAGGAAAAAGGAATAAGTGGAGCAAAAAGAGAGGCATTAAAGTCATATGCCATACTTTTGCTTACTGCACTGAGATTCTGACAAAATTAAGAAGAGTAAAGAACAATTGGGCACATGATTTAAGTCTATGAAGGGTCTATCAAGAAATATGAATGTTCGATGGTTAGATGTACACATCAGTCTTTACTCATGCAGCTGTGTCTTTTTAGGCTCTAGCAACATACCTATGCTCTTCTCTGCTTACTATCTCATGCCATTCCCTTTCACAGCATCCTTTAATCATGCTTGGGCAGCTGCCTGACATCAATTTTCCACACACAGTTTTTCTTAGCTTAAAATGGGTCACAGCCAGATTATATTCAATACTGCTGTTCAAATTTTTACTTTTGCAAAATATTAATGAGAAAAAATGAAAGGTAAGATGGAGGCTAAAAGGGAAATACAGAACAACAGCAACAGAGAGCTGTTCCTCTCAACTAAATACTAACGTATCTGAAAGATTACATTAGCTATTTGGATAGATCAAAGAGAGTTGGAGAGTGAAGGACAAAAGACAAGTGTCTGCTGTAGTTAAAGGTAATTGGACCTTGAATATGAACTTTAGCAGTGAGAGCAGAGAGTAAAAAGGATTGTAGAGAAACAGGGGAATACCCTTTATTCTTCTCAGGTCAACACCACATTATTAAAAAGAATGAAAATAGGCAGTATGTAAGAGCAAGAAAGGATCAAATATGCCTAAGTTCCTATCGACGGTTGAATTTTCTGATGTCAAATAGAGACAAAACTTTGACTGAAAATTCTTAAGTTATGACATTGACCAAGAGTCCTTGTACGAAAAATGCCAGGAACCCAATTAGGTGCAATTGTTTTTGTGGTGAACTATGATTATGTCTTTTTCCTTTAAGCCGAAGTTTCAGTATGTTTGAGACCTGCTGGTATCAACTAGACTGGGACACCGTTCTACAAATAATTAAAAAAAAAAATCTTGAATGCAGGAGACCGACATACACAAACAGGTCACGGCAGCATACATACAACTAGAAATTATTTCCTTATATATATGTAGAAACATAGTAATAACTATTCATATATTTATGTACAAAGACAACAACAGTGAGAAACCCGTGTAATTCTTGTCTGTGCTCATGCTGGCGAGACTCTGATAGAGTTCTTTATCAGCAAAGTTCTGCTTGGACAATAAGAGATTGAGCCTGACACTGCAGGGGCTAATCCATTAGAATACATACACTTCAGAGTTAGCTGCAGATTCAAAATTTGGTGTTCACTGCTATGTGGAATTATGATCCCTATAAACACCTTTCCATTTTTCCACACTTCTGGTTTGCTTTAGGTAAATGTCATTTTTTGACAAATGAAACAGTAACATAAGGGTGGGTAAAGTACAGAGATTAACTCCAGTTCTGTAACAGCAGAGAAAGAATTTATGAATACAGTTTCTTTTGCACATGATACTATTTCCAGACTATTCTTAACCTAAAACAGGACTTAAGCGAGCATATGAATGAGCAGACCTCTTTCTTCCTAGTCTTTCTTTTTCCTTCTTGCAATAGGACATAGAAACATCACTAACAAATACAGAATAATGAAAAAAAAAAAAAAGCTTTTTTTTTTTTTAAATCAAGATACTCAGTTGAACTCATCTGAACTCAGATGTTCAGTTTATATATTAAATATTTGTTATTTGGTTTATCTTTCAATATAAATATTCAGATGTTAAAGACAGCCATTGTTGTTTAAAGGGAAAAGTATGACTTACAAATTCTGTCACATAAATGTTTCAGAAACACAAAAGCAGTCATCCTCACATTTCTTCCTTCTTAATTTTAGCCTCTTAAATTCCTATTGCCTTTTTTGACTTTTTCTTTTTTTTTTGATTTTACATAAGTAAGGAGCTTTGTATTGACATCAACAGAAGTTGCAAAAACTTAGAAAAAATATCCAAGTCTATAGGATTTTAAATGTGAACATTTATACTTTTTCTCCCTCCTCATTTTCATCACAACAGAATTTGCACATGTAACTAAGTAATTTTAACTCTAAGTGATGGAATAACTACTTTCTCATGGTGGAGGCTATCTTAACATTATGTACAATCTTCAAAGGGGATTGCTTTTCTCCATTAAGGTCAACAGATTTCCTGTTGAGTATCGGGAAGCAGAAGCCAGGTTACTATTGAAAGCTGGGTTATCAAAAGGCAAAATCCTGTTGTACCACTCCAGTATCTTAAAAAAGTCCCAAAATACAGAGGCCCCATGAGAAGAGAAGTTCCTGGTCAAATACTTGGCCACAGCCTCTCATTGTAAGGGGGAATATTGAGATAAAATATGAATTTGTTGTGAGCTCTGCTCTTTTCATCTTGGCTGAGGATCAACTACATGTTTGATGCTAATGTCAGAAATCAGGGTTGTTCAGGAACAGTGCTAATTATTCCCAAGTCCAGCACCCAGGAATGGAGAATCACAGTCCTATCTTGCGCATTCACTCAACTCTAGTGATGAGAAACACTCTTATACAGGGGAAAATCTGCCTCATGTATTGGCAGCATATAAACAAACACCCATCTGAATCCACTGAGAGCCATTTGCTTAGAACAGCTGCTGGTTGAGGGGAGAAGTATTTGAAAAAAGGATAATATTTCCGTGCTGAAAGACACATCGCTTTTAGGAGGATGGTTCTAACAGGAAAACAGCCTGGATGCTAGCTGATTTGCGTATGATTCATACACTTCAAGCAGTCCTGCATAAACAGTCACAGTTATTAAGCAATGTCTGCATAATGCTTCCATTCATAAGATTTTTTGTGTGGTTGTTTTTGTTTTGTTTTTTTGCCCCCTTTTTTTTCCCCCCCTTTGCAGGAGAAGATTTCTCTGTTAAAAATGATTCTATTCTTTCACATTCAGTACCACCAAACTAATTTTCTCTATTTTGGCTGCTCAATACAGAGTCTAACTCAGCTGTATTCATTGAAGTAGCCCCATTTTAAATGTTTCTTAGTTGGAGTGAATTTTTATAAGACTAAAGAAGAGACTTTCATGTTTAAACTGGCTATCTTGGAGCCCTGGTTCATCTTAGTTCTGCCTGTAATACTTCTAATGCTGTCATAATGCAGGCCTAGTGTCAAAAGACGAATTCTTGTAATGACATACAGTATAACTAATTACTTATAACACTGGGAGACCAAAACATGAAGGTTAGAAGATAATACTATACATTTTATTGTATTTTCTTCTTAAAGCAAGCTAAAGTATTTGAATTTGGACCTCTCCACCCCACGACCACACACCCCTTCTTCTTTTTCAATAAATGAGAAGAAACGGTTCTGTCAGATTTTACGATGTCAAATCTTTGTGAATTGCATTGTTTCTAGTGTAAATTTTATTCCATTTATATATGGACTTCAGTGCTCTCAATTTATGGCAAGAAACAGAGATTACCATGCTAGGAGCACTTAGCAAGTGAGTCATTATATTTGCACTACACTTGGATCAGATATAGAGCAGATGCCTGGACTGCATCTATCCCTGAACACAGACAGACTAAGGTCTAGCATAAAACTGCACGCACAAAGTTAGCCAGCATTAGACTGACTGACTTAAGCTTTACTTCTAACACTATTGAGGTTGTGCATATGCTTAATTTGGCTTAAAGAAGAATCCAGAGCACTTCACAACACCAAGCCATAAATCTGTAGAAAAGCTGGAACTTCACTCCATAGCTTGCCTTATATTCAGTTGCCATGGATTGGAGAAGACAGTGCTGCAACAATGAAGGAAGAGAGCAGCAGTTTTCCATGATATAGCTTAGATAACTACCAATCTGCAGATAGAGAGCGGCTAGTAACAGGTGACCTGTATGGAAGCTAGTTTCCTTTATACTGCAATCTAGGCAATATGAAGGTGCCGAGAGCGCAATCCTAACTCATCTAAAAATAGACATCAACTTCTGATCATATGAACAGCATCACTGATTACATGGGCTACCTGGGGTCACTCTCATACATGCATGCACCTCTTTTGTGATACTCACTCATGCTTATTCAGATTAATCCCACCAGTATGATATATGTGCAGTTTACAACCCTCATGGATTTGCCTTTTCTACATCTACTTTACTGTCAATCAGTTCATTCACTCCTCCTGTAGAGGCGGCAGATTAACTGCAACAGCTAAGGCAAACAAGAACAAATCTGCTCTCTCTGGTGGAAAGCCATGTTCTTTTTACACTGATCTTCTCTTCCCTTGCTCATACAAATCTTTTTTTAGTCATCTCTCATCATTACTTGCACACATCTAAGTCACAGACTATTTTGGAAAGCAACAATTTTTGCACTGTATAGAGCTCTAAGTATACGATGCAATTACATACAATATGTAGCATAGACTGTTCAACTGAACAGTCCAACCAAATCATTCTTAAGAAACTAGTAAATAAGAGAAATTTAATGAACAAAAAAGCCAATTGACAAATGCAAATAGACAAAACTAGACAAATGGATGCCTTTTAAAAAAAAAAAATTTATTGTCCATATAATTAAACATCAGTTGTCTCTTTAAAAAAAAAAAAAACACTTTTGCTTACTGGCTTTATTAAAGATATATAATAAGGAAAAGGATGCAGAACAAAATTGACATATGAAGGTGTAGCTAAAACACACTTGCTTGACAAGACTGAAAATTTGCAAGGTAGAGCTCTCTATAGTCTTGCAAGCAGTCAAAATGCTTTAAAATGGCTTTCAGACTCGAGGAAGAACATCTGCACTCCTCAAAATCCAGGAAAAAGTTAAACAGAGCTGATATACTGACTGTGTGCAGATACTGAAAAAAAATCAGCTGCAAGCATGGGGGTTTTTTATGGGGCAGTCCAATGATACCAGACATTGAGTAAAAGAAGGAGACTTTCTGAGCTTTGAAAAAGGCTCCAAGCTATTTATTCACCTTCCCCTGTCACCACTTTCACTTGAGATGCATGCTTCCATTGCTGCAGGCTGCCACTTTAAAAATCTCTCCCTTATACATATTTACTCATCTCTAAGACCACCAGTAAATAAGGACGCAACAGAGGCATGAACACACCTTGACATGAGTTTCCTTGCTGCTCTCTGCTCCATTTTATAGTTGCTTTTTTTTTTTTCCTACATTTTTGGTCCACATCTGTGTCATGGTAACAATAGACTTGAGTTGACTCAACCATTGTGCTTGATTCAGCTCACATCTAAGCTTAATACTTATGCTACCTTCTATGAAAGGTACTTAATTTTTCTGTCATCCTTCACGATGAATAATGGGTAATTCTTATCTTCAAAAGTTCTCTTTTGCTTTCAAACTTGCAGCTAAAGCTCATCAATAATACTAATATACACTTACATAGCACATTTCATCTGAAGAACATAATCATTTGGCAATTAGAAAGTGTTTTAAGTTTTGCAAAATCTCCCAAAGGTAGAAAGTATTTCATTCACAGAGGGTCTGGTCTCTGTTACAAAACGTTACCTTGTCTGCATGCTGTTTGTTGTGAGCAACTACAAGAACTTAAAGCTTAACAGCAAACTATACATATATATTTATATAGAGATTCATTTGTTGTGTTCAGCACCACATTAGAAAAATATTTCAGCATGTTAAGGTATCACTGGTCAGTTTGCCCTGACAGTGGTATTGTATTTAACCCAGCAGTTCTCAGCCGTGTTCGGACTCAGTATATTTGTTAACACAGTCCAGGGCTAACAGAAGGGTAAAGAGAGGCAGATGCTGAGTCGAGGAAGAATCAGGAACAGGACTCGGGATTTTTTAATCACTAGCAGTGGGGTTTTTTTGTTTGTTTTTTTTTTTTCTTTCCCTTTTTAAAGTTGACGCCTCAGATGTAAAACCTGCTCATTATGAGGTGGTTAGTATATTATTTAGATTTGCTTTCTTCATCTGTAATGATTATTTTGAGGTTTTATAAGTCAGTGGAAAAAATCATAAAAATTTTCACATATATACCACATCAATTTTTCTTTCCCTTTTCAAAGCTTTAATTGTATTGCGTATCCAGTCCTTGGAGTATGTAACTCTTGATACAATAGTTTCTCAGATCACATCATCTTTTTTCCTGGAAGTGGAGTGGAACAAGATGGAAAAGAGCAGGAAAATTCTTTCTGTCTACACTAGAAAAGTTCTAGAGTCTGACACTAGCACCATTCACTGAAGGACTCCCTAGAAAAGGGGACAGCTTTAGTATAATTGCTTCTTGGAGCCTGATCCCTATCAATAAAAAGGAAAGGAAAGCATCCAGCTGAATTCTGATTAAGCCAGGCACTCATGCTCTGTGCTGGGCCACCTCACAGCGGGGCACCTATGTGCCTTCCCAGCCCCACAGCTTCTGCGCTGTGCCAAGGCTTCATCTCTTGGACAGAGCTGGCCTGGCACAGGGCATAGAAGGGATGGAGAGTATCAACAAATGATGGAAGCTCTCTGTGGCACTATGAGGCAAGATGCTAGATCACTTTCCCAGATCTGTACCTGATGAAGATTAAAAGAAAAGGGAATTATATAACTGGGAATGGATAGCCTGCCTTTCCAGAAGTAACCGCAAGAGCTGTTCACTTCCACTTTACTAATAACATTGTCCGTAATATTAATTTTATCCTCTATGCAATACTCTCTAACCCCTTCCTCTCCTTTTTTTTGTTTTTTTTTTTTGTTTGTTTGTTTTTTGTTTTTTTTTTGTACAGCACAGATGTCTCCTACATAAAGGAGCCACAGGCAAATACCATAACAGTTAGCGAGAATAAACATTTAAGATTTGGTAACAGTCTTTGTAATGAAGTTTTGTTCCTCCTTCCTGTAGTACCTCATTTAAGTAAATGACTAAGATATTTTTTGAATCTATTTTTCTGGGACAATTGTTGAGTTCAGTAGGCAAACACCTACTTGTGCAACATACAATTAAACCACTTCCTACCCGTCTGTGAAATGGCTAGTGTTTTCTGTACATTTTCATGTCAGAAAAATCCATGGCAGCCATAGCAACTTAAAACCAAAGACATAATTGCAAGATCTAGAAATATCACAAAGAGCCAGACACACCAAAGTTCTCCTAATGACAGCTAATGCAAATAGTTTCCAAGTTGGCATTCAAATACCTTGGCTAGGATTACTTTTAAATCACTGAATATTTTTTTTTTTTTTAAGTGCCTTCTGAATGTCAGAGCTTTGGAATGCCATGTTTCACTCAAAATATGTCATTTCACACTAGGAGAGAGATATTTGTCATAGTTATGCATAAAAGATGTCTCTTTTCCATGGTAATTTATGAAAGAGATTAAGCCCATGTTAACTTTGCTGTGTAATCACTTGATAGTGCTTTCCCACACTACTGTGGTAATGAAATGCAAGTGCACAACAATAGGAAAGCAGTTTTTACACGGTTACCATCCCTACAGGAACATAATTACTTGTTGTTATAATAAGCGGTTCTTGTAATATCAGATTTAACAGACATGATGCCCAGATTTTGCTGGCTTATTTAGATCATTGATTTAGTATATTGACAAATAGCAACTCTCTCTCTCAAGGGTTCTTTCCCACCTCACCATCCCCTTGCATAAGGCTATTAGTGATCCTTTTTCCATTGGTGAGTTCACATGTAATGGTAACATAATAGCTGTCACAGTGGAAAAGGAATGGGATGTTGATGGCGCTGTACCCTGAGAATATTATATCCAGGGTGTATCCTAAAATAATATTCAAATAAATACAGAAGAGCTAGAGACAGAACACATGCTGTTCACAGTAGGATACTTCATAAAGAATATCTGAAAACTACTCAGCTGTTGTTATTCAGCAGTGCCTAACAGTACATCTAGACTCAGTGCCCATTATTAAAACTCTTATCATTCTGTCATTTTGAAGAACAATCCAAAATATTTCATTCAGTCTAAAATACACTCACACACGACATTAAAAGCAACTGCAATGGTATAAAGATTAGGCATTAAGTTGGTAAAATAGAGCTATGATTACAGGATAAACCCTATATCATGTCAATGTGGTAAAAATTGTGAAAAGAAGCAGTATTTTACAGTTTAATGACCATTCAACATAACATTTATGGTGCCTAATGTCTTAGCAAGAGAGACACAAAGATGCCACAACAGAAACATGAGGGGGGAGTGTGAAAGATGACCGCCATACAGCCTTCTGCTTTCTGCAGTGATACTACATGATAGCGGAATTGTAGTTAGGTGAAGCAACAGGAGCCTCGGAAGAGAACTGAGAGGAAGAGAACTGAGAAGCTGACTAAAACAAGGATATCAGCATAATTAAGCCTAAAGGGACAGTTGCTTTGTTATGCTGTCAGAGTCTGCCCTCAGAGAATATTAAGTTGCATATTTGCAACAGACAACTTTGAACAAGAGAAAGGAAACAGTTTATATTTGCTGAATATCTTGTATTGCATGCAGTCTCTTGGTTAAAAATTCATAAATCCTTAGCACTCAAAATTCTCAAGCAGTCCTATTTTCAACACACTTTATATTCTGTTGGCCTTATTCTTAAAAACAACCAGTAAAATTTCACTCTACGGTCTATCCGGCACTAAGGGAGTTTGTGAGCAAAACAGCTCCCTGAATCCTGGGTTGTAATCATTTACAATTCAAAATGAAAATGTTCTGCCAAAATTAGCTAGCTGTTAATTATATTTCAACAAATGGGACTCCAGAGGGTGCGGAGAAAGAAAGAAAATGTGAAGATAATTATTTGTATTCTTAATTATTTATGTAATGTCATAGACACGCATAGGGGGAAAAAAAAACACAACAGAGAAGTAAAAAGATTGGCCAATGCCCTGAGGATTTTATAATCTCCAAAATTTAAGTGCACACAACTGCAGCATTTCACAGCATCTTGTGACTGTAGTGTAGAAACTGCAGCTGAAATTCAATGAACAGCCAGGAGATAATTATTGTTATGGCTTATAAGAAAATCTAAATTCTTTAAAAAAAAAAAAAAAAAAAACTTTGGAAAGGAGCAAATAGTTTTCAGGGACTTCAATCAAATTTGACTCAGGAATTTTTTTTATTTTTTAAATGAAACACTGACATGATTGATTTTGATAGGTTTTAAAGGTTTTAGACTTTTGATTTTGAAACAACTGGCTTCATTTACAAAGTGACCTGAATTATAGGATGTTAATTCACACTAAAATAACTGGGGGAGGGGGAGGGGGGGGGCGGGAATTTTCCAGTTAACTGCAAGGGACAGGTTTTTCTTAACCACACACACACACATGCTCTTCTCGAGATTTTCCTTGATTCTCCAGTTCAGCCATTCAGCTGAGGAATCAATCTCTACTAACAAATTATTCCATGAGAATTTAGCAGCTAAAATGTTGTTCTTTATTGCTATCAAGATTCTTGTAGCACCATTTCTGTCACCTATAGCAAATTGAAATAGTTTTACTCCCCTTTGAACTGGAGTAGTATATTATTCTTGATTTGGTAATTCAATGACTAAGTTGACTGATCAAGTGCTCCTTGAGAGAGTAAAGATGATAAAAATTTTAAAATTTTAATACACAAAGTTATATTTTATAACTAAATTAAAGATAGCATTGCTCATTTTACAGATAAGAAAACTGCAGCTACATGACTATTCTAAGAACGTTTTGTGCATTCCTGATGAGAGGAGAAAAAAAAAAAGTCTATCATTTTGAAATAGAGCTTGTTGTTATGTTTTTTTCATTATCCAAGTAACAGTAAATAAAAATATTGCATTTAATGTAGTCTAAATATTAAGAATCAAGGCTAACTTCCCTACATAGCTGTTTTTCACATATGCAGGTCATATTGATGCAACCAGCCCAAAACACATTATTGGTGAGCTGACTATAACATTTCCTGTGCATGTTTACTCTGACAATCAATATCAATATTTTTCACATGAAGAAGCAGCACTGTCAGTACTGTTTGCAGATACAACATTGGAAACTACAACACAAGCATTTCTACCAAGACACATCAGTCTTTCCATCATTCCAGCTTGCATGCCGCAGCCATTACGGCTCTAGGGTTCCCCCCGTACAGCAGTCTGCTTTGTCCTGCAAAAGGGGTTGGTTTAGAGCACTGCAGAGTGCAAGAATGGAAGAAAGCTAATGAGGCTGCCTGCTAACTGTATGCATGAGGAGGCCTTTTCCCAAACACTAGCAATCACGCGTCTGTTACAGCGTGCTACTCACTGCTCATCCACGCAGGTTCTGTTAAGGGAACCTGGAGGGAATAACCAAGCAAAGAATGTAGGAGACAGATGGCATCATCCAGTATTTCCTACAGACAGATTCTGTACAGTCTCTGACGTTTGCTGACTGCCTCCTTTCACAACTCCCCCAGCCCATCCGCTCTCCCTTCAGTGCTCTCTCTGCCTGTCTTCAGTTAATTGCTTCAAATTTAATTCCTACTTCTGCCTTTTCAGCAGTAGTGCTGTCTCCTGTCCCTAATAGCCAGTCAGCCACAGCTTATTATAGAGGAGACTCCTTTCCGTGTCCAATCACCACCTCCACAAACAACAATACCATAACAAACAAACGAAACAAAAAACCCACAATGAGGAAATGCCTCTGAAACAGGATGAAGTACGAATATGGTACTGGAAAGCCATACCGTATCACAAAATGAATTTGAATCTCCAATGGCATGAGATACTCTGAATACAGAATATTTTTAATAGAGTTTCAATCTGCTTCTCATGAGTTCTCCTTCACATCTGCCTACCTTTACAGTTCTTGAAGAGCCAATAAATAGCACCTTACCCTGCAGATGTCTACCTGCTGTCAAAACCAAAGGTTATTTAGTCCCTTCGCATGTCGCAGCACTCAGCAGCCCTCACACCATCTCCTTTAAACAATGCCTACTAGTATTAGTGATTCACTTCAGTGCCAAAGCATGAGTTGAAGTACGTTATGATTTCCATTCTACCTTGTACAAACTTCAAACTACTGTTACATCGTAATAAAATCTTAATCCTTTTCAAGATCCTCATTAGTCTGCAAGTTATCAAAATTTGGTTTCATGTTCCATAGAAGAATTCAGTAGTTTCTGTTGATGTATATCTATATAAAATATCTACATACACACGTATATATACATGTACATACATACACACATCCTGGTTTATATATGCACACACACATTGCTTTTTATAATGCTGTTTGACACCGTTTTCTCCTTAAGAGGAGGGTAAATGAGGTAAAGTTGATGTGAAATTCTACGCAGAGATGCAAGAAGGTTTGGTCTGCTTGGAGCAATCTGAAAGCCATAGAGCCAAGGTTAGAAAATACATTATTGAGCTCAGCACCACGCTACGGTGGTTATATGACTTCTCATCAGTTGAGGATTGTGTTTACCAGCAGAAATCTAGGAGACATACAGGACCAGCTCACTGCCACTCTGCCATTTAATCATTCGTTCGTATATGTTCAGAATTCTCTATTTCTTAATACAGTTATTTGCAGAATAGACTCTGTCAGAATACAGAGATTTTTAAATTCCTGGTCTGTCATTCCCTAATGGATTATGGTAAGTATCTGATATTTGAGCTATACTGGCTAGCTTTAGCTGTATTCCAATATACAATGTTGTAGATTGTGAATTCCTCTTGTAGGAAGCAGCATGCATTAGGTTTTTGTGTTTGTTTGTTTTGCCTCTCTTGTTTTTTTGTTTTTGTTTTGTTTTCCTCTGCCCCTCTATCAATTAGCATTTATTGTGGTGCTTCCCTGAGCCAATCTTGAACAGTTGGTGGTTTATGACCTAGGCAGTTTCTTCTGTTGTATTTCTTATACATGTCAATAGAAGGTAGAGAAATATGATTAGCTCTCTAAAGGAAATCTCCTGAGTGTTATAAAATATATTGTAATTACCATAAAAAAACTGTGAAAGACAGTAAATCTGACAATTTTAAATTTTAAAATAATTTTTGAAAGGATAATTTACAGTCAAATTGGTGGCTACAGGCCCTCCTCAGCAGTATAATAATATAATATAGCACTAAAAATACTCAACATCCATTTAAAAGAGAGGACGTCAAGATTTTAAAAATTTGGTGCAAATCCAAAACCCTTCTTTAGAACTGTATATTTTTCAATATAAGTCACCCCATTGCTCTGGGACCTGAAGAGTTAAGAAAAACAGCCCATAATTGTGAGATTCATAATAAAAGAATTGTCAACCCCAATAGTCTTCGTAAAAGAAAAATTAAAGAAAGGCCCAGAGGGAGGTGAGATGCCAAGAATGTAATAGAGAAAAGAAGGGAGAAAACATCATCAGGGAAAGAATCTTGTGTAACTTATGGCAGTCTGACCTTAACAGCGTTATTTGAAGAGGCAATAACGCTTATTGGTTTTACACTTCAACCCATAAAAGCACTTAAATATATACAGGCCTTCTAGCACATGAGTAGCCTCACTGAAACGATGTCTCTCTGACTTCTGTTTTTCAGCTCTGTTATTTTTTCAAGATACTATTAAATTACATACTAAAGCCTAGCCCACTTAATTTCATTAAAACTTACAAAACTCTACAGGTATATCTTTTCTTTTTCAACTAATAAGGAAGCGAAGAGTATTGCCAAACAGACATTTGTCTGCAAGGTTTGAGGTCCCACCCTGTACTCCAGGAACATACGAACTGTGTGGCAGCACTGGGCAATGGCATTACATGAATGGAGTAACAGCAGCTTCAGAATCCAGCAGCAATTGTCACACAATGCAAACACATCAGCCTCTGCTGCTGAGCATTCCACATTTCTGCCCCTGCTGCTCCCTGCCACACACATGGTCTGGCTGTATGTCCTCTCTGTCCTTATTCCTAATATAACAGATTAAATATCTGTCTATAGATTTCTTTCCTCATTATGAAATATACATTCTACATCATGATTTTCTCACTGTCTAATGCAACATTTAATTTGTTTCCACATGGTATTAACCAGTTGCATTCAGTACATGTGCTGTATTCACTGGAACAGCTTATTACATTATTAACCATTAATTATTGTTAATTATTAACCATTATTAATTTTTATTTTGTCCTTACCCTAGTCCAAAAACAGTAGTTTAGTTTGCAATGGCTAACACATCTTTGGAGTATACTTCGGTTGCACACAGTTTCCTGTTCTCTCTTCTGATATGGATACATTCCCCATGTCTCATTTCTACCATGCTGCCTCACTGCAATTCTATCACAGCATCAAGAGGGCAGGAGGAAGAGGGGCACAACCTCAACAAGGACACAAACAGTGATCCCCCCCCTGCCCCAATCATTCTGCTATTAAGACCTGGTTAAGTGGGAGCCATGCGCTGAACTCCTCAGTCCTGAGGGAAATGACTCCTTCTGAAACACCTATATGGTCCTCATATTCATCATCCACTAGGGAATTCCCTGATTCCACAAAGATGGAGGCTTCACCTCTAGAGTTAGCACTGATCTGTCCCCAGACCTACTGAACATGTCAAGGCAATCTGAGTAATTTCTCTTCCTGTCATCCTATCCTTAGCATGGTACCAGTCTGACAGTAGTCAAGATATTTTTTTACTAGAAAGTTGTCTTGGGG
>VXAL01017323.1:0-20441 GCA_013399475.1 Chauna torquata
AAAACCACCACACCTCTGCATTTCCATCAAAGATGGACCACTGCTGTTCAGCAGTCCAGGAAGTGCAGAGATGAGACAGATCACAGAGAGCGGAAGAGACTGAGCACACAGGCTGTATTTCCTACCTTTTTGTGTCCCCAGGTGTCAGTAGGCCCAGAGAAACATGAGGAAACAGCAGAGCTCAGGTAAGTGCATGAAGCAAACCAGCCTAATCCACCTGGATCTTGTCTATAGAGCTGAGTGAGATGTGGCTGAAAGGCACGGTTTGAGAACACAGGTGGATCCTCCAGACGGATCAGAAACACAGAGCGACCTGGCCCTAGCAAGCAGTTGTATCAGATGCAAATAATCCAGCCCATCACGTGCTGTGTATGAGCTCTGCAGGAGTAGCAGCCAGTAGCATGACTGCACATGAGGAGTCAGCCCTATAACAGCATTTGCTCCTGGGTGAATGTGGTCATGTTTTTACTTCAATCTCTCCAGCACTATGAGGGGAATAGTGCCCAGGTCCCAAAGTCAGTTGCTCCTTCATCCCTGGTGAGTTGAATTAGAACAAAAGAAGCTGAAATACCAGCCATGAAACATGGTGGCCTTTATTTGGTTTGTCTTCTCTCCCCATGACTGGATATAGCATAAGCAACAAGAGTTTATGTGTCCACACCTTTTCCTGTCAGTGAGTCCCACCTGGGCTTGGAGTCCACTCTCTAAGGAGGAGCCACAAAGCAGAAAAAGCCATCTAATCTGTAGCCTAACTGAAGACACTGCCAGTGAGGTTGTCATAGGGATGGCTTTGAGTGCTGTTTCAAGGCCAGTTAGAGGGAACAGGCTTCCAATTAGTACCTGACTTTTCTTTCTCCGTGTCTTCCCAGATCACACCCCAAATGGCTGAACAGTTGTCAGAGAACATTTACTAATATTGAACCCACTGGTATCCCTGGAGTGACAGGACTCTCTTTTCCATCAGTGATGCCAACTTCCCCTACTTACTAGTCCACTTTTTTCACATTCTTCTTTTCTCTCCAGGGCTCTGTCCCCCTTGCAAGGAAGGAGCAGTCTGTGACAATCAGCACATCCAGCACCATGCTCCTTACAGTCTACCCTTGGAAGACACTTGTCTCAGTGCCACGCATGCAAACCACTAATCTTAAGAATACTGTTTATTATTGTAATCATAACTATTTTCTTGTTAAATTATGCCTGACCCAGCTGGCAATCTCTCTCTGAAAAGGTCAGGTATGTCTGAGTCTCACCAGGAGGAAGGTTGGAAGATTTATGGAAGCAACAGAAAGGAACCTGAAAGTGTTGGCAGGAGCCTGGGGTACTCTGGGATGTACCAGGACATCTCTTGGTGGTTCTGCAAAACCCAAAGAGCCTTCATCTCTGGTCATCCCTGAAGATACTTCTGTAGAGTGTATAAATACATTATAAATAATAATTTCTGAATTAATAAAAAGGCACTCACTTCATCCAAATAGAAATATGAGCTACAGTGACTGTGTGGTCCTACTTCAAACATACATTCATAGGTATGTCAACTGTATAACCTTTGCCACCCCATTCATTTCAGCTTATCATGACTGCACACTGCTAATAATATCCTTATCTCCACTAAAAATTATTCAGGAGCTGGAAAAGGGTGCCACCACATGAAGATTAATCTCCAGCTAAAAGCTTGATTTTATATTAGATTTGCTGAATCAGAACAAGGCCAGTGACTTTACCTAATCTTAAAAAAAAAATAAAAAATAAAAGAAACCCTGCAGGGAACATCCTGTATATGATACGCTAACCAGAAAGAGAGAATTATAAAAGGTCTTGCACCTCGATACCATGTTTCAAGGTAGCACATTACATGAGTCACAGAAGTAAAGACACTTATTGAAGAGAGGTGCTATCAGGCCATGCAAACAGAGAAAACAGCCACGCTCTTACTAAAATCATCACCCCACTTATGTTCCTTCCCCAGTGCTGCAAACTCTTAGGTTTACTGTTGTTTCCCTTAATCCCCCAGTTTGTAGATATCTCATGGCAGTCACAGCTTTCATTAAAGAAAGAAAAAAGTAGAATTCTTGCTTCATTGTTGCAAAGAAAATCTGGAAAATCTGACCATGTGGTACCAGCCTGAAGAACCACAACCCAATTGGTAAAGCAAATCCCCTCCAAGGTAGTCATTTCAACCAGCAATGTTTAAAGCAGATATGTTTTGGGGTCTGATTTGGCATAGGACTTCTTTCCTCCTGCAAAGGTGCAGGAACCATGGCAGATGTTTCTCCATGACCATGCCACCAAAGCCATCAATGCTTTAGCATCAGGGAGAAAGAAGAGGAAAAAAGCAAACACTTGTTTATCTTTTCTAAGCCATCACACCACTGCACAGTGAGGGCTAAATGCTATGCCATCGTTGGCTTATTTCTGGGTCAAGGAGTCAAAGCTCTAACCTTGTTTTCTCTTTCTAGATAACCGTGTGTGGTTGTTATTTGAGGTAACAGGGAGACTACTCCTGAGCACATTTAAGAACAAGTGTAATCTGACTTCTGTCTCATTGGCATCCCTTTTTATAGCTCAAGAGCAGATGAAGCTATTCCTCTTTTCCCCCTGAAGTTACATTCAATATGCCTTGAATATGTTGTTCCTTTAGTTTTCCTCTTTATTCTTCAGACCTTCCTCAAGATTTATAGCTAAACCATGAGCATCTAGGGGAGAGAGGAAGGTTCACTGTCCCAAATTGCCACTAAGCACACTGCCCTCTGATTTCAGTTCTGAGGGCTGTGCTCTGCACTAACACAACAAATGAGATTTAACTCCCCCTCCTGCTGTTTGTGTGCAAGCGTGTAACTCAGAGCTCTGTGCTGCCAAGTCAAGTGAAGATGACAACCACGATATGTACAAAGAAGCTGGATACCACAAAAATCGTGGTCCTCTCACTACCCGTAGAGCAGGAATAGCTCAAGTGATACACACAGCTATTTTCTGCCACCTGGCCAAGATGCCTCACTGCTGGCCAGGTCTTGGGATGGCCCTCAATCCACCCAGAGCACATAAGGTCTACCATGTAGGTCAACAGTAGCAGTTTTTACACTGAAGACACTTCATATTTACAGAAAGATGGGCAACTCACCCGAAACAGGCAACAAAGCGCCCACAGGGCAATGAAGCAGCACCTTCATTAAGTAGCTCCTAACATCTTCGCCTACTAGAGTAACCTTAGTTCCCCTCCTCTTTCCATTTCACCTCTCGCAGCCCGGTTACTCCTCATCCTCCTCCCTTTTGCAGCTTTATTTCCAACACCTTCCTTGCCTTCTCCTCCAGCTTGGCTGCTGTTTTATCATCATCACTGGAGATGCCTTCACAGCTGCTGGCTTCCTCCCTGCACCATTGCTGCTCTTACATCACTCTAATAAAGCATTGGCTTTATTGTTTCGGTTGGGATTTTTATTTTTTTTTTGTTAAATCAAGTGGGCTGAAAACCATTCTTTTTCCCCTCTGGACAAAGCAGAAAACAGACAGGTCCATCTGTTCTCCTTGCAGGATCAGTGGCAAATAGACTGCATGGACACCCAAAAATTACATCCCACTCTTCAACAAAGCTGAAAACTCTGAAAGACTGACCATATTGTAATTACTTTTTACATAATTCTGAGATACAGCTAGACATTTGTGCTCTGGGGAGGATAACATTGAGTTGGGACCCCTTCCAGATAGAAGGAATAAAAAAAAAAAAAAAAAAAACATTTTGACAATTATTATCTGGCTATCACTACGGCCTACAGCAACAACTTCTAACCCCAATCCTGCAAAGCTATGCTACATGATCTTTGGTTTCTGTATGCACACAGAGCTTGGGAGACGTCAGCAGAGTCCCATAGGAACAGAAGCTGAACCGAAGAGACACAACAAGATTTAGGTACAAGACTGAATCAGAATCCAAAGCTGCAAATATGCAGTGATCTTGGTTCATGTATTTATCTGCTCTGGGGGCAGAAACATGTCCCAGACTTAAGACTATCAGAGATTATAACAGTTGGCGGTCATCTTAAGGCCAAAAAGGATGGCTCTATTTTAACCTATTGTCCAGAGAACTTTGTGAAATTATTCTCCCCACAAGGCCTTCAACAATGTGATTAGGATGAGGTTCATTCATTTAAATTTACTGTTTATAATGTAGTTGTCTACATCTAAGCCATGTATTAATGCTCCCATCGTAGTCAAGGGAGATCTATTTATTTGGTATTGTCTCTAGTTATCAGGGTGTGATTTATCAATGTCATCATTTACTTCAGGATGAATTGAACAATCACCAATATGCCTATATCCATGGTTTATACCAACAGTTGAGGAGATTGAAATGACTTGGCCATGTTTAACATCTACAAGGAAGAAGCCTACTTTCACTTCTATGAATTCGTGCCTGACCAAACTGGTGGCCTTCTATGATAGGGTGACTGCGTCAGTCAATAACAGAAGACTGACTGATGTCATCTACCTGGACTTCTGTAAGGCCTTTGACAAGATACCACATGACATCCTGATCTCTAAACCAGAGAGATGTGGGTTTGAAGGTCAGACTATTCGGTGGATAAGGAACTGGCTGGATGGCCGCAGCCAGAGAGTTGTGGTCAATGGCTCTAAATCTGGGTGGAGGTCGGTGTTGAGTGGTGGCCCTCAGGGGTCTGTTTTGTGGCCAGTGCTTTTTAACATCTTTATGATGACGTAGACAGTGGGATCGAGTGCACCCTCAGCAAGTTCACAGACGACACCAAGATAAGTGGTGCAGTTGATAAACCAGAAGGGAGGGATGCCATCCAAAGGGACCTGGACCAGCTTGAGAGGTGGGCCTACATGAACCTAGTGAGGTTCAACAATCCCACGTGCAAGGTGCTGCACCTTGGTTAAGGCAATCCCAGACACGAGTACAGACTGGGAGAAGAACTCATTGAGGGCAGCCCTGTGGAGAAGGACTTGGGGGTTCTGGTGGACGAGAAGCTTGACATGAGCCAGCCGTGTGCGCTCACAGCCTAGAAGGCCAACTGCATCCTGGGCTGCATCAACAGAGGCGTGACCAGCAGGTGGAGGGAGGAGNAGATGATCAGAGGGCTGGAGCACCTCTCCTATGAAGAAAGGCTGAGAGAGTTGGGGATGTTCAGCCTGAAGAAGAGAAGGCTCTGGGGAGACCTCATTGTGTCCTTTCAGTACTTGAAGGGGGCTTATAAAAAAGATGGAGAGGGACTCTTTGTAAGGGCAGATAGTGATAGGACAAGGATGAATGGTTTTAAACTACAAGAGGGGAGATTTAGATTGGATGTTAGGAGGAAGTTCTTTACTCAGAGGATGGTGAGGTACTGGAACAGGTTGCCCAGGGAAGTTGTGGATGCCCCATCCCTGGAGTTGTTTAAGGTCAGGTTGGATGGGGCCCTGAGCAACCTGGTCTAGCAGGTGGCATCCCTGTCCCTGGCAGGGGGGTTGGAACCAGGTGATACTTAAGGTCCCTTCCAACCCAAGCCATTGTATGATTGTATGATTGTATGATTCTATGAACCCCAGCCTTACTCTCCTACTCCTATTACTATTACTGTTATTACTTATGCTATGTTACATTGTAATGTTAACAATCCAGTTAGGAAACAAGAGAATCTCTTCTTCCTGAGTTACTTCATCACTCATTTGTTTGTTTATCTGTTGCCAAATTAAAACCCACATACATATTCCTAGTTATAACTCAAAGTCCTGCTTAATCACCAGCCAAGAATACCCAGAATTCTTGTCTTAGGCCCATCTTTTGCAGCTACGCTACAGCCTACAGCATATTGGGGGAAATTCTCCAAGCTTGGTTTAAAAATGATAAGTGGAAAACTGATAATTTGCAAATTCTTCCAGCAGCAATCTTTTCTGCTGTTAGACCTTATCTCTAGTCCGAATTTATCTTGCATCATCTTCCAAACATTACTGTATCATCATTTATGCAATTAAAAAGTCTTCTAATAACAAAAACTACCAGTCTTCATAGCCTGGAACAAATACTGATGCAGCACTCAGATTAATGCTTATAAGCACATTATCTATTTCAAGTTGCTTGGAAATTATCTCATGGTAGAATATGTGAAAGCAAGCTCTGCCAATGAAGATGAGCACTGACACATTTCCATCTGCCCCAAATCTCTTTTCATCATTCATCCTAATAATGTTTTCTTTAGAGTTACTGTTTCCAGAAAACTCTAAGACCTAACTCTATAAGAGAAAAGATGTTTTATGATCTCCAGCAAAATGTTGCTTTTGAGGTGATAATGCCCTGCTTTGGTGTCTGGGAGCAATGTTGTGTTCTCATCCTACTTGCCGGGGAATGTGATAATTCAGGCAGCAAGACACAGCATTCAGTCCTGGGTATATGCTCTTTCACTAGAGAAAGTTGTTGTCCAGGTATTGTTGCACAAAGAGCTCCCATCCTTTATTTTTCTTGCATATCAACACTGGCAGCAAACAGACTTGCAAACCAGGACATTGTATTATTATCTGGACTCTGGGAGCAACAGCTGCAGCTGTGCTTCAAGCTGGGTATGAAGTAGCATGCAGATCCTGGATTAGTCTGTAATTGGTGCTCCTAAACCCCTTCCATCTACCAGTGGGACCAGGAATGTTTATCCATTCCTGGATAAACTCAACGGACAGATATTACCTTGGTCACCAATAAATCACTCATTCCCTAACACCACCATCACCCCTAGAGCAAAGAGTGATCATGAACAGTGACTCAGAAGTGCGTGGGTCTGAATCACAACAACTCTAAGAGCTTCTCCTACAGTGATGCTGTTTGCATAGTGATGCTAACTCAGGACTATGCCCAGTCACACACTGGTCCAGGGGGAGCAACTTACCACCGGATGCTGAATTCAGCATCAGGGAGTTGCGCAACTGAAAAAGAAACACTAATGATGATGAAACACAAGGTGACTCAGAGAGAATTCCAGCACCTAAACCACCTTGCACAATAAGGACAAAGTAATTCCTATTTAGTCCCTATTCTGAGGGAATTAGAGGCCCATTCTTAATGCTGACATAGGTCCCTTGGGTGTGTTAGCATCACCTATGCAAGCTGCAGAACCAAGTGTTTGCTATTCAAAGCGAACTCAAAGCCAAAGTCCTATAACTTACAATACATATATATATATATTAAAAAGACCAACAAGTAAATACAGCTATTTATGCAAGTCCAGACAGGAGGCAAATTGTGATGTCAGTCCCGTCAATATGCTATCAGCACTTAGGCCACCTGAATCTGAGTCAGACAGTTACGACCAAACTCTACTGTTGTAGTGACATAGAGCACGAGAGGCTGAGGAGTTCCACAAAAAGCGCAGCCGGATGTTTCCTTTGAGGGAAACAGTTATTGGTGCTGCACTTCAGCAGTGAGGTGATAAATGCCACCAAAGGAAGAAGACGGGAGCAAGTGAGGAAGGGAAAGGGAGAAAGAGATGAGCAAGTCAGGAGGACCTGTAGAGTAGGGATAAATTATTGAAGAATGAATGATTCTTCTTCCTGTACTTGGAGAATTTGATGAAAAATTGGTCAAATGTTTAATTACAGCATCAGTAGAAAAATTGAGAAGTCCTTGGGAACGGTTTCCTGTTTTCAATGAACTTTTTGGTTACACTAAAGATTATTCCTAGCATTTCACAGTGCCAGTACTCCAAACATAGATGACATTGGTGTTAGTTCGCCTAGCAGCAGGCAGCTTTGTTTGTGGTTAATGTGAGGGTCGTTGCCTCCACAGTGGGCTGACCTGCCCAGCATCTCTGGCCAGATGTTACAGAAGTCTTCCCATTATAAGAAATATATAAACCAACAGATTCTGTTAAAATATATATACATATACATACATATATATATATATTCCTCACAACATAAAGTCATTCAAATCTTGGAGATGCAAAAAACATGACAGCCCTGTGGAGCAACCTGATTTGACTTTGAAGTGAGCCTTGCTCTGCAGATTGGACTGGAGACCCCTGAAGGTCATTTCTATACTAAATGGTTTTATGGTTGTAATTGGCAGCTCCCTCCTACAGCCCCAACATCAGACAGAATCTGCACCAAAAAATGGGCAGAAAGATGGTGCTTTGCTTGCTCAGCTTCCCTAGGTTATCTGCAGTGTATTTGTCAACTGAATAACAGCATTTATGAGGGGAAAAATATCCTCTCTCAACTTTGGGTAGCAGGAAGGTAAGGAAAGACTCCACATCTGTATAAGCCAGCTCCTGAAGCAAAGGAAACAAGCCATGAACACCATGGTGTGAGTACAGCTGGCGACTCCGGGACGAGTTCGTGCTCACTCACTATCTTGCCAGGGCATCTCCACCTCTCCTATTTCCCCCATTCCTCAAGCTCTCTTACCTTACTGGGAGTGTGAGTTTGTTGTGGCAGGGAAGTACCTCACCAGAGGTGCATGACCTTGACCTTGGCCTCTGGCACTAACAATATCAGTAAAAAAAAATAAAAAGCTTTTGTAGTGGGTCCAGAACATGCTTACGTTGCAGCAGCCAAATCCAATTGTTCTTCTAACTTTAATAGATTTATTCTACATTTGTACTGACATGACTAAAAGAGGTTGCTGTCTCAGTATTTCTGTGAAAACAAGCAAAATACAAACTAGCAGCTGTTAAAGGAATACACCACCTAAAAATGATTCCTTATGTCAAGGCATTTTCATGCATTCAGATACTGAACTTCTCTCTGATGATTTCAGTGTTAGATTCATTTCTTGCTACTGATTCAGCCAGTGTAGGAAAGTGAGTAAGCCCTCCAAAAATCCTGAATGGTGCTTACATACCTACAGAGTTTCCAGCTTTACAGAGGAAATTATAGCACATAAAAATGACTGTCGCTAAAGACACCTTCTAGAAAGCAGCCCTGTCCGTTCATTTATACGGGGGGCTGAGTGGTAGAGACAGGAGGAGCAATACCCATGGACAAAAATTCAGGGACAGGAGGAATTAGGACTGCTGCTGGCAAACTCCCACCCTAGTAACTCCTGTGCCCAGGTGAATCCCAAGTGGCCAGATGAATGACATGGCAGGAAAACCAAGCCGATTGCAGACCTTGGATTTGAAGCTCAGTTCAAAAGGTGGTTAAGTCTGGGTTTGATCGTGATCTCAAGATCAGCTGCAACTGTGATTATAAAATAAACTCCAGGCAGCATCAAGAGCACATGTATGGGAGAGCTCAGGGAGACAGATCCCATGGCAAAGCAGAGACCAAAGGGAAGGTGAAAAGGTAAATTCAAGATTCTCAGTTAGGGAAAGATCTTAAAACTACTGCTGAAATCAGCAGCGTAAGTAGGATGCTGAAACTGAGAACATCAGCTACACCATCACACTTTTCTTCGGCATAACATGGGCCTGTCATGGCCAGTGATAATAAGCAGCCACATACATGCAGCCCTTGAGGAAAGGGTTATTAGAATTTTATGTAGAACCTAATATTAATAAAAGCCGATCTAATAGCAAGACCCTTTATAGGCAAGACTCATCTGTCTGAAAGTGGCTTTTACTGCAGACATTTACCAGAGATCAAGTCACCTCGGCTCCTACTACAGACAATGGAGAGTTGCTGAATGGAGCTGAAGCTGTGATTTATTTCCACATAAAGCAGACCCCTACATCTGGCTGGATGAATTGCACTGTAAAATACATTGACTGTATTGACTAGATCTCCACTGACAATAAAGAGAACTGAAATACCTTTTGTACATACAGAACCGTACACGTACATATCTAAATTTAGTTATCCTAATGTGGCTCTGAGTCCTATCTCTTAGGTCAGGTAAAAAGTTTCCCATCCCTCAGGTGTCTTCGGTGAAGACACCTAAATTTACATTCATCACCCAACACCTCCTCAGTAGGCAGTGAAAAGTTTCAGGCACTGCAAGAGGTGATTAATCTCACCTATTTTAGAACCATCTTCAGGATTAGACTAATTGCACTCCAGAAATTTCTATATTTCCTATTTTTCTTCCATGACTACAAAAGGAGTCCAGACAGCTACCTCAGATAAGGCACCAGATGGATGGAACCCATTGTGAATGTTGAGAAACAGCCTCTCACACCCTGAGGGAAAGCAGGGAAAACCAGTTGTTTTAAGTAATTTAGCACTGAACAGAGCAGCATTACTTTAGAAAGTACTGTGTGATAATGTTATATTCTGAGAGCAGCAAGCGCCGTGAGCACCAGCTGGCAGACCCTACCTCTGCACAGTGTCTTTGCACACAGGACCTGACTAGATAATGCAGCAACATCTACTAAAATGAGTTAGACAAAACTGGGAGAAATGTCCATATATCAGCAACAATGCAACTAGCAATGTCTTCTGTGTTTTACAGAAGTCGTAAGTTTGGTACTGAATGATCAGTGGTCTCTTTCTCCTGGATTGGTACCACAGAAAATTATTGGGCTTTGTTAGTACGCCAAGATGTGGAGCTGAAGTATCTGAACCTCCATGGGAGTTTGATCAGCACAAGGAGCGTTGAAACAGAAAAGGCAAAAGCCTTGACAAAGTCCCACGAACAGAAAGAGGAAAGGATATAGAAAATAAAATGCGTCATTAGACATACACACAGGGCGAAACCCAAATTATTTCATTGGGGTAGGATTTCCTGAGTCTCATCCCAAAGAAAAGTGGCTTTTTGCATAGACCCAGGAGGGTATCCTCAAAGAGGTAAGACCTCACACATGATTATGTCTATTCCAGTAACCCAAAGGTGCTCGGTACCATTCCCTGCCCACGAGGCCAGCTGGCACGGCCAGCCTGTGCCCTTACCTCTGGCCTCACTTACCTCCCAGGCAAGGAGCCACATGCACTCCTGTTGGGAGGGGTCCCAGGTCTGTGGTAACACTTGGTCTGTGCCCAGGCATTTAGTTGTCTCAGACGAAAACCACGGCACGGGTCATCTAGCAATGCTGTGTTATTGGTCAGTGTGTGCTACTGCTCGGGAACATCCCCGGCATGGCTTTGCCAATGAGCCTAGATGTACTTATTGACTCTTCTAGGCATGGGTGAAGATGCTGCCACATTGCAAGGCTGGTCCAGAGCCATGGTGCTTCGCATCTGATGCCACTGTGCAGACATTATCTGGTGTCTGATCAAGGAACCTTGGCCAGTTGTGTGCATTGAAATTCTCCCAGCAGCATCTCACAAGTCGCAGTATTAGCAAAGGCAGAAGAGCAAATTCCAGTTCTTGTAATTACCTTCCTAAATTAATTCCCCTGTAATTTCAGTCAGCTGCTCTTGACATTCCCTCCTCAGGGTGTAATCCCTCCTCATAAATGCTCTGAGAACTGCACAGAGAGGCATGAGGGAACAAAGACAAGCGGAGCTGATGCTGCAGTGCTGAGAGGCTGGTGGGCAGCTCCCCAGCATGCACTTTGAGGATTTCACTATCGGTCCCCCAACAGCTGTACTTGTACTTCTCCTCCACCACTGAAAACAGAAACTTTTAGACTCTTTGTTTTTACAGTCAGTGGGAAATGCCCTGAGAAGAGTCCTCTGTTTTAGGATGAACATCTCTGTCCTTCACCTGAAGCTAGGTATAGCCTAAATCTAACGGTTCCTATAAAATATATAAGAACAGGGACTTGGATGGATTGGGGCATTTAAGCTTTCAGCATTGCTTTAGCTCTGCTTTGGTGGTGGACAGCACTAGGAACACTGAATTGTTACGTGAGTTACCAACTTAATATCTCAAAAGCATGAAAAATCTGAGATAGGAAGACAACCAAGTACATACCATTGTACGAAACAGATAAACATAGCCCAACAATAAGGTTTGAACAAAAGGAAATGAGGAAATATTTGCTGGTTGAACAAAGGTGCAGTGTCTCATGAAATCTTAGTTCTAGTATTAATTCAGGTGACTGGCAGAAACTAGATGCAATTAAAAACTGGCTTCAGAGCTATAAATAAAGCCATAACAAACGATATCGTATTAACCAGGAGGGGGAGAAGTTGTTATTTAGTGAAATGCTGAATGGATTTTCTTAGTTCTAGTCTTATTAAATGCTTCCTTAATGATCTATAAAAACAATTAAATTGAATGTTAACAAAATTACTAGATACTAATCTGGAAGGTGATCAAAACACCAGTGAGGACAGAAGAAAGTAAATACGAAGAGCTTCTGAGATTAGAAAACTACATTGGAGAGTCAACATGACAATCACAAACTAACACAGCTTGGCAAGGGAATGCAAAACACATCCATACGGCTCTCAGTAACAGCCATTAAAACAGGGAGGACAAATGAAATACAAGTATCCAGAAGGCGAAATAGAGTCTAGAAAGTCAAAGGAAGCAAAAGACAACAGCTAACATAGACAGGATTAGGATTCCTCCACTGTTGCTGCCACACAATCGACCACCACGTACCAGCAACCTAGAAAAAAGAAAGCAGGAAAGATTTTGGCAAGACTGATGTATGCAGAAGGGAGTGAGTGCACACACCACCTCAAGAGATGCAGGATGCTTCTGATGTCAGGGTCTCAGCATCTCCCAAACTGAGATTTAGCAGTGTTGGAGATACATAACTCCACCTCAGCATGGTTTTTAAAATCCACCTACAAACCAGAAAAAGTCAGCACCTCTTAAGGAGGGCAAGGTGTTGCCCTGGTGCCTATAACCAGAGGTGGCTATTAAGGTATGGGAGGGATGAAGGTCTGTGGTGGATCCTGTGGAGAACTGTAGCTTAAGAGGATCTCACTACACCCAGGTGGGGCAGCAAGTTGGTTGTGCAGAGGAGGATGGTGATACCTAGTGCTGCCTTCCACCAAACCTTAGTCATACTCCTTCACTTTTGGTCAGTGTCACCTGGGGTAGGTTTCTCCTGACTTCAGTGGTACCTTTCACTTGCTTCAAGTTAAACACTCTCTTAAGTAGTTTGCTCGCTTAAGGCTGGGGAAAGCAATTTACTCATTTCCAGCCTGAAAGTTCTCCCAAAGTGCCTCTTTCCAAAGTAGGTTACCATAAACCTAAATATCCCTGGGCATGTCCCTCTCTCCACAGAAAATGTGAAGTTTCCCAGCTATCACCCTAAGACAGGAGGCAGCATATATGTAGCAGCTCTTGTGGACCATACTCCTTGTAAAGCTATTAATATTTAAATTATCGCTTTTAATACAGAATCTGCCCCAAGCAACAGCAGAAGCAATGGCTCCATTGCTCCATTCCTTCTGTAAAGTTTCACACACAAGAAGGGAATCCTGCATTATTAAATACAAGAATAAACATTATTTTTTTACACCAAACAAGGCTGATCACAGTAGTGTTCCACCACCCAGCTGCCTGGCTGTATCTAAGGTCACTGATCTATTATGCTTCAAAACAACAAATAAATGATCTTAACACTCACTTGACTGATTTTGTTTGGAAAGTTTCTTAGAGCTGTTAAATTGGATCCAAGTTACTCAAGTACAGACCCTGTCCTTGAACGTGCAATGTCATTACCTGAACTTGCACACACACCAGTGCTGGAAAAGACATTTTACTGCCCAAGTACATACATGCACAGGCCTGTGCCTTGGCTAAGCTATGAATAAAGAGGATTTGGTCAAGCAATGTTTGAAGATGGGGAGCCCCAAAGAAAGAACAGGAAGATGCCAGGTGAGTAGCCTATTGTGTGATGTTTGGGAGAGGCAGGCACTGCTGGGGCACCTTCATGTTCCCTTATACACACCGAAGCACACAGTGGTATATTACGGGCATCATGCATATGTGAGGACTTTTTAATCCAGCTGTTAATACACATCATCTTCAGTTAGTATTTTTTCCATTGGATTTGTTTTGTAGGTTTCCACATTCTGCACTAAATGCAGCAAAACTTGTGCGCTCATTTCTGAAGCATCTCTTTAATCTCCACCTCAGATAAAATCAAGAAATAAAACCTGTGTGACCTGTCCACCAGGCAGCTGACCCGTAGGTGCCCAGACCCCTGGGGATCTGATGTTTGTTGCAAGGAGCGAGGTGAGGCACAAGAAGCGACTGAACCAAGCGCTGCCTCTGACCAGACCCCAGCTGCTGTGCTGGAGACGCTGCAGCAAGTCTAGCCCACGGCTTTACTGGAAATTGTTCCTCCAGGACTGGCAGGGCAGCACTGGGACAGTGCTACTCATCACTACCAAGTGTCTTGAAAGAGGAGAAAACCAGCTTGTTGGCTGCTGGAGGGGCTTTGCTGCATCAACTCTGGACAAAATGATAAAATTTGGGACAGTTCAGTTTTATAGAAATTACAGCAGGGACTCTGACTGCTTTCTGAGGGGCTCATTGCTGGTGCAGTGGGTGGGCAGACGAGCTGCTGACGGTTTGCAGTCTCTGGCGATGCAGATGCTCCCCAGCGCACCACTGGACAAGGCTGACCTCACCGCCCGCCCGAGTGAGGCCACGCCGCCACTTCATCTCACCCGAGCGGGGCACTGCCGGCAGAGGGGCACTCAGGGACCAGCATGCCTGGGGATTTAGGGCCGGAGAGGAGCAGATCTGTGCTACGGGCAGCTGTGTGCACGCAGCTCCCGCGAGCCCTCCTGAGCGGGTGTGAGCATCACCAAAACTCGGCAAGTTGGCGGCGTAGCCATGGCAACCGACCCGCAGCAGCGGGTACCGCTCCGAGCGGGTCTCGCTGTCCGCGCTGAAGTTACGAGGCTGTAGGTGACGGTGAGCTGAAAACGCACCTTTTCCCCCCCCATAGGGCCAGGTCTGCAGCTCCAGAGGGAGTTTGGGTGCTTAAGGAAGCGCTGGGCACCCACGAGCTTCGTTGCATCTGCTGAAGCGACTCCGAAGCTGGGGTTTGGGATCGCAAACCGCTGGCGCTACACAGACGGCCTGCGACTTCCCCAGGCTCTGCCTCCCCTTTCTCACTGCTGCGAGCAAACGCCAGCTCCCCACCACCAGCAGCCGCAGCCGCGGCCGCGGCCGTGCTGGCTGATGCCGGCGGCAGCAGCGCAGTCGCAGCGCACTCGCGCTCAGCCGCACGCCGGCCCCGGGCTGACTCCGCAAGCCTCGGCGGAGCTGCAACGGCAGAGGTGTGCGGTAAGGTCTCCAATGACTAAGACTTCATTATTTTTTACAAAGTATACTGCAGAATATTTCTCCGTGCATTACGATGGATTAGCGTAAATAATTAAAACAGAGCTCGCACTGGCGAATACATATGCAAAGGGCACTTGCTAATGGACCAGGCTTGCTCTCCTGCTCCAGGGATTCACTTAGAGACAAGTCCATGCCAAACAGGGCAAGGAAGGGATCAGACATCCTTCTCCTTACCCCAAGCCTGTTCCCATCTCACCCCAGTTAGCCGGCACAGGCTGGTGGCTCAGCACATCTTGCAGAGCATCTCCCGAAGGACTAAGAGGAAAATAATGGAAAGTCTCCAGACATTCAACCTGTTCCTCAAGTCCCTCAACACCCTTTCCCACAAACAACCCACCCAGGATCAGTCATGCAAGAGGTGCTCGCCAGCACTTCCCAGAAATGCTGATGATATGACAGATCACATGCCTCTGCCTCCTCTCTTTCTTCCGGGTGCTAAGTGGTATTGAAAGACTGATTAGATGGCAAAGAAGGGTGCTCAGGTGCTCGCCATGGTCTCCCTCTCCCATCAGCAGGTATGCCGTGGTGATCTACACCAGCAGAGTGGAGCCAATACTGCACACTTTCCCAAAAAAAAAGAAAAAAAAAGAAAAAAAAGGAAAAAAAGGAAAAAAAATCCAGTCCCCAGCCTTTTCCTAGTCTTTTTTTTCCATGAAAGTAATGGCTGCAGTTGTCTCAGGGGATGGTAAGAAAATAAGAATATCTCCTAGCTACCTCTCCTTCAGCCTCTCTTCTCATTAAGTCAGGCTGAAAATTTTCCACAAATTGCCATTGCAAAGTCGGTCTGTGTTTTGTTACCTTTCTGGAGTCTGCTATCCGCCAAATTCTTTGTGCTAACAATTAAAAATAAACTAGAAAATCAAAATCTTACTTGCTTTCATTTTTTTTTTCATTCAATTCCTTTTTGCTTCTTTGCATAAATAGAGCATTTGGATGTTTCATGGAGGTGAACAGGGCTTGAGTCAGTTTTCCCGGCCAAACCACTCATCCCACGAGGCCCAACGGCAGGGGATTCCTGCTGTACAGCGTGCTGCTCAACACAAAGGAAAACACAGTGCATCACCCGAGCTGTAGTTACACCTACAGGGAGAGTAGCTCAGCAAAGAGCAGGGATAGATTGTAGCCTGACCTGCCACCCTCAGGAGCCATTTCCAAATCAAAAATCTTGAAGACTAAAACATTTATTTATTTATTTGTATTTTTTCTGCAAATGTGCAGGAGGAGTTCAGCTTTACAGAGGTGAAATTTTTCATGGGGAAGTCAATATTTTCTCTTACCAACTACCCCGTTAAGATATTGCCATATTGCCACGAAGCCTGGGAACACTGGTGTCCTGGCACAGGGGAACTTAACGGGTGTTAGGTAAATCTTCTGCCTAGCAGTACATTCAGGGAAGAGATATTCTCACCAGGTGAAAGAAACAGAGTCAGCTTCTTTGGGACCAAATCATCTTTCTTTTTGCTATAAGCAGAAGCCTGGGGCAAACTCAAGAGGTGCAGAACAAGGAAGGAGGAAGAATCACAAGGAAACTATCACTCCTGTCAGTTTCTGTAAATCACTGCCGGTGAAAGCTGAGTGCTAAAACTGCCATCAAGAATTCCTCCCTTTGTCCCCTGCATCTTTGTCCCTATGGCCGGGTAGGGCCTGATCATGTTTTTGCATTCTCATTCAATTCTTTCAACAGATTTAATCATTTTGGTAGATCCAACTGCACCTAAAGCAAAGTGACTGTTGACAAAAGGGACTCTGCCAAACCTTATTTATGCGCACATCAGAACAGTGAGATACGTGAAGGATCATGACCCCTTTGCAGCCATATGGGCATCACTGTACGATTTAACGAGCTCCCACTTGCACTACCCTTTTAAAAGTTCTGGTATCCAAAGCTTCTGCAAAAACCTTTGCAAAACCCTTTCTGCCCCAAAAACAACACCCTCGGTGTGTCCTGAAAGATGCGACCCTCTTCCATCAGCAGCTTCCCACCTCCTAAATCCTGGGATTCGCAGCACTGAAGTCCTTTGCATCAGCTCTTGCTTAAACACCTTGGGTTTATAAGGAATTTATCACGTCCACCCAGGCTGCAATCCCTTTTGGTCCTCAGCTGTTTGTTCTCCCAGTTTTACACGTATGAGAGCAACCATTTTACTCTTAATTTGGTTGTATTGCAAAAATATTGGTATTTATTGAAAAGCTACTCCGAATGAGATGAAGTATGATGTTTTATTAGGATAAATGGAACTTTTCTTCGTAAGCAAAACGGCAAATTTGTAGACTTTACGGAAAGGCTGGCAATCTCTCACCAACCCAAGAGAAAGTGTAAAACTGTTCTCGTGTGAAAAGCAGCACAGGGGGACTGCCGGGACAGCACTGCACAGTGTCGTTGCAGCACCTCCAACGTGAGAGAGACTCCTTTTCGGAAGGAAAAAGGTTAAAAGACAATTCATCTGAAAGCAAGAAAAGAGACTTCAGATATCAGTTTAGAGTGCTGCTTTCCCACTGCACTGCTCCTGCTCTCGAGCAGGTCGTTGGTCTCCAGGCACAGGAACAAGCTCTGAAACCTGGCAGCAAGATCGCAGCATACTGTTCCATCACTTTCGGAGATTTGTTTCGTAGGGTTTGATCTTATAGAGAGGTAGGAGCCCACAGTGTCTTCTGAGTTCAGAAGGAGCTGAGACTGAACAGAAACTGTGCGGCCAACGGCGGCCTTGGGCTGCTGAGCACCCCTGGGTGGCCTGGGAGGGGATCGGCTGTGTGTGCCGGGCTGGCAGAGCACTGGCAAAGCACCTGGGTGGCTGCTTGAAGTGCTCTGTGCTCTTCTGCGGGGGGACACCTACTCAGGCTGGAAGCATTGCCATGCTCTCCACTGAGCTCACCTGGAAGCCTGTTCTCCTGAACCTTAATGCCAGGCATAAAAAGCCCACAGAGCTGCATTCTCTCATCTCCCCATGAAGTCCAATAAAGTCTGGGGAGAATCTGACCCAGAAAGCACGTTTGGGTTCCTACCTAGAGGCCAGTGTCTTCCCTACTGATGTTCACAGAAGCACAGCAGAACCTTCACCAAAAGAAGTGGAACCATGGAAAGAGTTGTGTACTTTACTTCCTTTAAGGATAAGGACTTCTAAAGGTGGTTTATCATTAAAGTTGATTTTGACACTGATTGATCGAACAATACTCTCACTGAATTCTGCGACAGTGGCTCAGGCTCACATCTCAGCATTTTGCAGGACTGCGTAGTCACCAAGGAGCAGTTGGCCACATGGAACATTGGGTCCGCTTCTAAGAAGGATCAAACCTTTCAAAACCATTAAAATTTTGCCCGTTCTACAATCCACTTTGTGTAAGTATCTTAAGGGTAGCCACACACCTAGAGAGCTAGCTGAAATGAATGTTGTAACTTGGAAATTTTTATACCCAGAAATGTGAACCAGCTCGCCTTCGCCCCTCTAGACCCACCCGCCATCCTATTGCGTACACCCAGACACGAGCCCGGGCATGGATTTGACCCAGATGCCACATCTGTCCACAAACGGACAGATGCCAAGTGCTCACAAGGCTCCGGTGTGTGCTAACACCTCGTTTCTGCAGTCTGCGTGGGCTGACCAAGGCAGGGTGAGCGGGGGGTGCACCTCGGTCCAGACGTGGCTCTCCCCCGGCAGGAGCAGTGTTATGCAACACCGAGCGCAATCGAACAGCAAGCTCTGTACCGAAAAGCCTCCCCCAACACAGCATCTTCCCCCGGTCCCAAATGCCGTCTCTCCCTGCCTGCTATCGCAATTTTTCCGAATGCAAAAAGGGGCAAGAGAACTGAAAAAATGTGATGGTTGCCAGCGTCCACATTTTCACAGAAATCAAGCTGAAAAGCAGGAACCTTTGTCCCAAGACAGGCTTTACGAAAACACTGAAAAGAGGAAAGCAGCAATAGGTGCATGGTACACAGCAGCACTTCAGTAGTGAATGCTGCCTTTTACTTCTCGCCCAGGGCTAAATCCCTGCAAACATCCACAAGAAATTTGCCTGAAGGTAAAATTACAGCCCTACGCTCCAGGTGTTTATTTGCAAGTGCAAAGACCACACCAGTGATCAGGACTTCCCAAGATCCAGCTCCAGGCTCACAGCCCATACAGCCTAGAGCACTTTGGCAAAAAAAAAAAAAAATTCAGAAATCTCCGTTTAAATCCTCTATCACATAGAGCTCTGTGTACATTACAGCATTAAAGAAAAATAGTACAGCATGATCATTGATAATCCCTTGGGTTTTCAAACACATTCACAATGCGAAAAAACATTTATTTTAATAGGACTCTGCCAACTTCATTGTATGCTGTAAGCAGGCTTAATTTTTTTTTTCTATATTCTTATGAAAGCTTAACGGATCCGAATTTTTAGGAATGCAAAACAGTGGTCATTAACTTGCCTTGTCACCTTTGGGCCAGCAAATGAGTTTGTTTTGTCTCAGTTTGCCTGTGGCCAGTTTAAATTTCTGGTGGACAGTGCTGCAATGCTTGGGCTTCATGCACTGCCGGGTGACGCTTTCTGGACCAAAACCCGACGGTTTTCATTTGACACTTTCGACTACTGTAAGAGCCGGTTCACTTGGGGTTTATAAAAGCTAGTTTATCCACTCGTAAAGCTCTGCGCTGAACCGAAGCCGGCAGGGTCTGCTTAAGCACTTTGAGCCTTAAAACTGCTCAGATCTTGGTCCTTCTGGTATCCCGTTTCCAGGGTCTAAGACGCACAGGTTTGGGCACGCCGCTCCCAGGCAACGCGGGGGCACATACCAAAGGGAGCCACAGACTTAAAAGAAGCTGTTCGTTTCGGAAAACCCGACGACAGAAAAAAAAAAAAAAAAGAAAAAAAAAAAAACCACAGCAAGCACATCCCATAATAAGATCCTTGCCTTCCCCCGGTGCTGGGAGCAAGTCCCCCAGACGAGAATGATAAAGCAAAACGGCGGCCTCGGGCGCACCTCCCCGGGGCAGCCCCCGGGGTCGGGGGAGCCCCGAGCCCGCTCCGCGCCCGCTCCGCGCCCGCTCCGCGGGACAGCGCGCCCGCGTACTCACACGAAGGCGTGATAGAGCAGCGCCCAGCCGCGGGGTCGCTCCAGGGCGTCGTAGATCAAAGTTTGGATCCGCCGGTACTTGGCGTGGTTCCGCTTCACCGGGCGGCTCAGGGGGGTCTTCGCCAGCAGCCCCAGCCCCGGCGGGCTCCGCTTGCCGCCCTCTTCCTTCCCGCCGCCCTCCAGCAGCAGCGTCCCGTCGCGGTCGGCGCCGGAGCCCAGGGCCAGCGAGCCCTGCTCGGGGTCGCCGCCGCCGCCGCCGCC
>VXAL01017323.1:21126-57108 GCA_013399475.1 Chauna torquata
GGATGGAGGATGCCGGGAGAGGCGGCGGGTGGGCGGCTGCAGGAGCTGCCTGCCGGGGCGGCTCGCTCGGAGCCGAGCCGAGCCGAGCCGAGCCTCTGCCCGCGGAGGGGGGCTGGAGGCAGCACGCCCGGGCATCCCCCAGCCCCGCCTGGGCTCAGGTTTTGGCACGGCTCCCTTGCGGGTGATGCTGCTTCTGCCCCACGGCCCGGGCTACCGTGCCCATCCCGGGCGGCTCCTCCCGGGAGCAGCGCCCGGGGCCTGAGCCCCGCTGCAGCCCCGGGGGTGTCTGCCCTGAGCCATCGGCCCTCAGAGCTGAGACCGAGCGGCCGCTGCCCCCCACACACGTGGATCGACACCCGGCTCCTGCCCCGGACCTAAATCCAGAAGGGATGTGACCGTCAGCCCTTCCCCTCTCAGCTTCTTGTCTGCAAGGAAGCTGGGAAGAGAGGGTTTTTGTGTGCCCTGCAGCCTTGTTGCCCTGGGATTTCTGCCACAACACAGCAGAAGGATCCCCTTTCCTCCTAGAGCTGATCTTCTGTGAAAACCTCTCCGCAGGGCTGAGCATTCACATAGCTGCACCTTGGGAGAATACCAAGGGTCTAATCGAATCTTTCCTCCTTATCAGATGATAATAATAATTTAAAAAAAAAAAAAGACAAAGCCTTACAGATTGCTGGTTGTTTCCATGAGTGGTCCCCCTCCTCCAGATGGGGGAGTTTTCCTGGTATCTCCTGAAGAGATGCCAAGACACCCAAAAGCCCTTCCAGATTTATAAGGGAAGCAGATTTGCCACCTACTCTCGCTGCTCCTGCTCCCCCAAAGGATTTATGATCTGAGCGGTCCTTCTCTTTCACATACCGGGAAGGAAAACAAACGGAAAGGGAACTCCTGGAGGTGGATCCACCACAGGGTTGCAGGGGCCACACCACTTCACACCAGACTGTAGGTCACTATTGGAGATGTCGCAGGCACCGTCACTCAAAAAAGACACATCTGTCGTTGCAAGAACATGCTGGGTGGAAGGACTTCTGAAAAATCGAGCAGCTTCTGGGCCAAAGAAAAAAGGCTCTGACAGCCTGGAGCTCCCCTCTGCTACCGTTCCCCTCCCAGTTTGTAGCTTACACCTCTGCCTTCCGCTCGCCCTGCCAGCTAGCTCCAGCATTAACATTGCCTCAGTCACCATCCGACTCTCAGCCTTTGCAGCCCCAAGGGGTTTGTCCACAAGCAGATGTGAGCAGGCAGCGCGGTGGCTCATCTGCACGGCTATCGCAGCAGCAGCCAGGGTCAGGTTTACCGAGATCCCCACGACACTGTCAGCCAGAAGTCACCAGCCCGAGCGTGGCACCAGGAACACGCGCATTCTGCTCCCTGCTCTGCTAACATCTGTCAGCATCATTTGAATGTCGTTTGTAGGCTGTATTCCTAAAGAGGGCTGTGGGAGGCTAGGAAGTTTTGATAACTAGGCCATTTATCTCCCTCCAGCTCCTGTTCTACCTCAGTACAATAGCGACGATACTTCCCAATACCACAGGGGAGCTGTAAGCATTAGCGAGGATGTATGGGGCATTGAGAACAGAGCACTTACTTCACATAACCCCCTGTGCCTTAACCTTCATCCTAGCATTACATAGGAAGAGGCGGGAGGAGAAGGGGGAAGGAAAGAAAATTTATAGCTAACCAATTCATCAGAGTTTTGAACCACAACAGTGAATGTTCAATCTGAAATGGGGATGGTAAATTATTTTCACGGAGGGGCAGTAAATTATTTCCATTAACCAAGGGTTGTACCAATGTCAAATAGCAATCAGTGATTGATAGGCAGGCACACCAGCTTGTTTGGCTTTTACAGACCTTACACCAGGGACACAACACTTTTCAGTATCAGTTACAAGCTGTTTTTTTCAATTATATCCTCCAAAGGCAGGCTCTCAGACATTTTCAAGTTCCAAATCACCCCTGTACAAACTACCCATTATGACTAAACAGGAAATGAGTTTCCATATCCTCTCCAAATTTAAAATCCCATCACTCAGTGTCAGGAATTCTCCTTCTCCGAGCTCCATCTGGGATAACTATTGCGCAGATGTATCCGTACTGGCTGGGAAGCAGTTTAATGCACAGGGAGTTAGCTAAAGCCTTCTAAACCAGTGCAAAGACAGCCAGCAGTTTTGAGGGGCTCTGAATCAGGCCCTGCAGTGGTGCTACAGATAACCCCATTGATGGTACTGCTGCTTGGGTCCCCAGCCCTATTGCACACCTGCTGGCAAAAGCTCCCACCGGCTTCAAAGGGAGTTTGGACAGATGGAGCACTCCAGGCTATGATTTGGCTTGATGAGCAATTACGCTCCATTACTATTATTTATGATGTGTTGTTGGCAGCACCCAATGCGCACAGGTTTGATACCCACCTCCTTGGCTGACACTGGAGGTCTTTGTAATCAAAAGTAAGTGCTTCTGCCGAGCTGGAGTTTGCAGCCAAGAAGCTGCAACAGGCTCTGCTGGGAGAGTGCAGAGGGACCGGTGATAAACGCCTCCCAGTGGGTTATGCTGGCCTCTGTCAAAAAGAAACCTGGTTCAGTCAGATAGGTTACACTCTAAAATCAGAGGAAAATAGGAAGAGGTTGTATCTGCTGGTTAAGATAACACGGCTTTGTCTTGACTTATTCATAGATCTGATGGAATGATCTTGTGAGTGGCAAAGCCCAGGACCGCTTGGTAAACCACACGCAAACTCATGCAGTATGTTTTAGAAGACCCACGTGGCCATTCAGCTAGAACATCTGGATCGTGTTTACAAGAAGGAAAAATGCAAATGGAAATTTAGGAAAATTCAGTTGCTCAGCAAAAAAATTTGGAAGTGGAATGGACAAACACCTGCTCATGAGCTTCGGTGGCAGAGGGGCAGAGATTTGGTACTTGACAAAATGGGCTGGGGGATATCTAGGAGTCAGGAAGAGAAAGCAACACTGTCTACAGCAGGAGTGAAACTGTCATTAAAATACTGTGTTGTATTTTAGTAGGACATACTTTGAGAAAGGTGCTGAAGAGCAGAACTATAGGAATCATTTCCTGGGATGAAAAGTTTGAAGCTTGAAGACCTCTTGACATAGCAGTCCTAGATACAGCAAGACCAAGCGCATGGAGGGTGGATACATCTATCTGCAGACGTAAGTGGGATCTCAGTGTCAGTGTCAGCACAGTGTTGAAGGTGTCAAATATTTTTGCCCTTCTCTTTCTATCCTTCTGCTGGCTCCCCTGTCTTATCAAGCAAAATGTTTGCAGTACTTCAGGGCCTCTCTTTTTTCATACAGAGTGATAAGATCTAATCCCATTTTTGGCTTGTCTCTAGCACCAACCTCCGCTCAACCTTTGATAGAAGCTACGTCAAGAACCCTTATGTTCTCATCTCCAAAGCTCCAAAGGCTTCAAGGAGCTCTCCATCCGCATACAAACCTACCTCATGATCCCTTTCAAGAATTTTGTTAAAACTCACTGCTGGGATGTTCAAGAAATCAACCAATGCGCTCGCCCACAGTCTGGAAGCACTTACACCTCAAAAATGAGACAGCGTAAGTGCAGAGCGCAGCACTGGTACCCCAGCTAATTCAGGCAGTAGGAGCAGTCTACCTTTAAAAAGAATCAGAAGCTCCATGGGGGCTGATTTCCAGGACTGCTGTCCCAGACACAGCACGGTGCTGCTCTGCTGCAGCTACGATGCTCTAGCACCCGCCTAGCTTATGTACTGCAATTTCAGTGTTGGGCAGCATAGATATGCTCGGGTATTTCCTCTCTCATTTCTTTGCATCCATCTTCTCCTTCCTTACAGTTATATGTCAAACTTTTTTTAGGGCTTTTTTTAAGGGGAATCTAAGCAGTGGCTATTGCTCCTGCCTGCTAAACTAACACAAAACGAAGCCTAACCAGTGGAAAGTCTACAGTCATGCACAAAACACTCTCACACTTAGTCTTAAGTCAGAGTTGCAGGTCTGATCTTTATTTTAAAAAGTTATGACCTAGTTTAACCCGAAGTTACAGTCTGTGATCTGCAGATGGTCCAAGTGATCAAAATGTCACCTTCTGGCTTCCAGATCATTGCATGACCTCCATGAAATCAGGCCAGGCAAAAGAGCACGCAAAAGTCTTACTGGGGAGACTGACATCGATGTCTGCTCCTTGAAATTGCCAACGGAAGAGTGGGGGAGATGCTTACAAAATCTCAAAGCTGCGCACTAAAATAAAAGGTAGTTATGACAGCCAGCTCTTCCTTCCCTAGACTGCAGATGAGCCTGATGAAAAGTAGTTGCTGTCTCAAGCTGTTTTCCTTTTCTCTGCGGCAACAAGGTGCAGCTGAAAAACAGAGCCTATATTAGCACCTGTTCAGGGACTGAGGAACTGTGGGGCTGGTGCTGCTGGTCCCAAAGCATCAACACCTATTAATTTCTCTCTCTCTGTGAATTTTTTTAGGGTGATTTTGCTGAGTTTCTTGGAAATTGCCCAGGCTCTATAGCTGGCAGGATTTCAGCCTTTGGACTTGATGTTTATCTTGGTGAAACAGCAGAGAATAGGCAAAACTCATTAAAAAAAAAAAAATCTCCACTTACTTGAGAGAAAGACTTACCAGGCCAGATCCCCTGGTCTGAGAGAAAGCAGGTCGAATGTTCCCTGGGTTTCAACTGCAGCAGCTATGACCTGGCAGACAATCCAGCGGTGGAAACAAATCCACAGAAATGACCGGTGTCACCTGTCCTCTCCCTAAGCTCCAGCACTCAGTGTTCCTCCAAGCACAAGAGATGGCCTCCTGTGGCATCCACAGCAATGGGATGCCAACTGCCAGATGCCATTGGCCTCACTGCCTACTAGCTTCATGGCAAAAAAGCATTAAAAGAAACATCAGTCTTCACCTCTGTAAATTATGGCATGGACAAGAGAAAATCAATAAACTGTATCTTCACACTGTCTCAATACCATTAAAAGAGCATCTCAAACCAATTAAATTCACTCATGCTCACCTTACTGGATCCATGGCACAGTGCAGAAAGCACGTGTGCATCCATAATCTGGTCCCATCATTTCACACAGCCCTTGCCTGTGGGGCAGGAGGAAGGATTTCAGCCAGCAAGGTTTATGCATTGTATGGGCCTTGTCCATCAGCAGCTCTAAGCCTTGGACTACTGGGTCCTTCTGAACTCTGACTATCTTTGTTCTTGGCTTTGTTGTAAAAAAACTTGTCTCAAACTTTTTTATTTCTCAACCCACTGAGCAGAGCATTCTTAAACTTTCCAGGCTGTTGGATCTGCCTCATCACAACTCACTTTCAGGCATGCCCCTTTAGCACAGGAGGCAGGGCAGCACTGTAACATTAAAAGTCAAAAGGCTGCCTGAAAAAAATAACACGGTTCTTCAGGGAGGGAAAGCAAACCAATAAAGGTGGGTATTCATGGGTCTTTCTCCTTCCCTCGTCCAGTCTCATGTTTTATGACTTTCTCTCAGCCGCTTGGAATTTCTCACTTCCCCTCCTGACTGTAAGTGAAGGAAAGTAAGGTGAGAGTCTCACTTCCACGTGTTGGGACATCACAGGATCAACCTGAAATCCTGACGTTTGAACTCTCATTGCTACAACTGGCAACTCTGAGGAATATACAGTGGAATCATTACTGGCTGAAATGATTTTTCTATTTCCTTTCAGGTAATTTTTAGGCTTGCAGATTGTGCCTAATATAATATAGTGTCTCTTAAAACAAGTCTATCAGTCCGATACTTTCTCCTACCGCCAAAATGATGAATTGAAATGTCAGTACTGGAAGTCTGATCGTGCTGTGGATTCAACAACAAATGAGGACACTCCAGAGTTACTAGGAGGTGCAGTTTGTGCCTGCTTTTAGAAGGAGATCCCACCAAATTACTTCTTTGCCTTTAGACCCGAAGAAATCGTGTTTGCAAGGATGTGTCCCGTAGGGAACCAACCCACTGATTTCCCTTACACTTCCTGCTTTTAAACAAGGAAGTAGCTTGACTGAGCAAACCAGTATCTCTTTGGGGTGTTTTCTAGAAAAATTTATCCACTGCTTCTAAACTTATACAGAACAGGAATAGTCACATGGTATGTCTGGAAGAATAAAAGAGGGGGAAAGGGTGACCATATATGGGAGAAATATTTGAATATCAGCTTATATTCGATATAAACTGACCCATTGCAAAGATCAGTAAGAGATGCCTTTGCTTTGAGTGTCTTGAACACCAGAGTCATATTTCTCCGTGACATGCTCCATCACTGTTGGTAAAATATGAGGATGATTGAATACTGGTACAAAATCAGCACCAGCTTTGGGTAGGGTCATACGAGAATTTGGTTGTATGAAGCATCACGCAAACTGACGTGATGCTGGCTGTCAAGCTATCATGGTACAGTCTGCTTTGCAATGCTCAACAGTCTTATGCCAAAAGAGTCCTAATAACTTCAGTGGGAGCTCTCTCTGATGAGAAGGAAGCAGTCTTCAGATATTACCTCAGTGCTGCGTCTGACTTCTGAAGACCCAGCTGCACAGAGGATTGATTGAAGTACCTGGCATATATATTAATTTCAAGGAACTTAACCCGGAAGTGCACTGATTCACGGGTGTCAGCCCTTCACATACAGAACCCAACTCTGGTTTGCAAGGCTATCCCACCCCTATTTCACATTCAGCCCTTGAGAGAAGAACATCCTTTGAAAGAGGCTGTGGGTTGGCAGTGATCCTATGGGTGAAGTTCACGTCCACCATCTTTCGTAGACTCCAGTCTTCCAAAGACGCCACTTCTCACCTTCCCCAAGCAAAGGAAGAAGTTGCCCTGTGTTGGGACAGATTCTGGCTTCTTCACAAGTGTAAAAGTAAAAATCTATTTCCAGCCTCCCTTTCCCTGTCCAGTTTTCTCTAACATGAAACAAAAACCATGGCCAGCTTCCCCCTCTCATCAGAAGCCATCTCTGAAAAGCAGCTTCTTGAGGGCTTTCCAGACAGCGCAGCTGTGAAGGCCCAGCCAAAGCCTTCAAGTCATCACCACATACATATGCCAATTTTCAGATGGTTTCTCTCAGGGCAGGCACAGTTCTCATGCCCATGCAGTGTCTTCATGCTGAAGGCAACAGAGAGCTGCACAATGGCAGGAGCTCACTATTTATTTATTTTTTTCCCTCTACTTGATTTGCAGCTGAACAGACCCTCCCCCGTACAGATATCCCCTTTGAATGATGGTCTCAAATGTATGGTTTCTGTTATTCTGAAATGTTGCCCTTCTACTTCGTAATTTGCACCTTCTGAATTTTTGTTTTCAGTAGGACAAACAGATTGTCATTGATTGTAGAAAACTGTATTTTATTGCACAAAGATCAATATTGATCAGCCTGCACATCACTAAAGTCAGCTTCAGGCAAGAAACTACAGTGTGGCCGTACTCTCGCTGTAGCTCCAGCTATAGCACAATGCTTGTTGCTTGGCTAGCAAGGGATGCACTGGGAGTCTGCCACACTGAATGACTATTCCACTTTGCTGGAGAGGAAATGTCCACACCTTGAATGCTGCAAATGTGGGTGTCGGTGAGTTTACAGGTTTCCAGTGACAATATGGACATACTCCTTAAATCATATTGTTGCTAAGTTTGATTTCAGAATGGAATTTCCACAGAAACTGTGATCAAAGACAGTGTGTCTAGTAGATACAGGAGAAAGCAATAAGATTTGCTCTCATCTGTTCAGAAGGACGGTTGATTTGGCAGTTGATTAGTAGATGTAGCACTTAGAAGATCTTGGTTTCTCTTCCTTCTATTACTTTTTCTCCATGTGGCTCTGGTCAATACAGCTCCATGCCCCACGGAGGGAGCAGTTGTTTGTCTCATTTCTTTAGGACTCAGTCCCATGCTGCACTTTCTTCCAAGGCCAGTGCACAGAGATCATGGGAGCACTAGAGCTCTGAGACCACAATGTCTGTCACTACACAGGTCCCAGCATGAGGAATGGAATCCCTCAGTGCTGCAAGAACAGAAATGCTACATTATTAATAAGCAGGTGAACAAGAAGTTATATAGCAGTGCAGTTCTTAAGTATGTGGATGGAGGTACTGGCAGGGAAAGCACATCTATTAGTCTCATCTCCACCAGATGGTTCCGAAGCGCCCGAAGTTACTGTCATTTATTTCATCAGTAATTTTGTTCAGGAGCTGCTGAGGAGTGGACACATCCCGGATACCAGAACAGTGGTCTAACACTTGAAAACTTTGCCAGGAACATAAATCTGTGGAAATTCTTCAGCAATAAGCTAAAGCCTATCTCAGAGTTTTCTTCCTTTTGAATGGTATGACCAGATTAAAGAAGAGAAATATGTCTTTTTGATCAATAAGTGAATTTTTAGTTAAGCTCTTTATTGTTTTTTTATTACTCTCTCTTGGAAACAAGTTCTGGGGGAAGAAGGCAAATCCCTTTTTTCCCTAAAAATAGTTTGAAAGCTGGTTCTTTTTCAGTTTTCAAAAAAAATGGGTTGATTTGGTAGGAAGTTGTTAAAACTAAGGCTGAGCAAACAAATTCAAAGTTTAAGTGTCTGAGCAGCTCCTAATGCTCAATTTCAGTGGGGTTTATACCAGGGCACTGCTTTTTCCTTGGGGTGGACACTGAGGACATGTGTGGCTGGCCTTGGCAGCATCACTGAGCAGCAGGGACTGAATAGGATGCTCTCAGTCAGTCTAATGTCTGTTTGCTGATCTGTGGACTCTGTAAACGGGGAACACTTGATACATTTTTAGCTGAGGTTCAGTAGCAAGGCCACATATCCACATGCCTGCTTGAATCTTTAGACAGCCTGAAATCACACTCAGTCTTGTAAAGTTTCACTTTTTAAAGAGGATGCCATAAACTCCTGGACTCCCAAGTTAAACATCGGTTTTATTCTCTGGCTTTCTGATTAAAAAATAAATAACATCTTTTTTCCTTGCATGTATGTCTGTTCATCTATCTGTCCCACTTCATTTCCACAGCAGTATACCTGGGCTTGGAATGCGTCTGGAGATTAGTTTGTAGAAGGAGGCTGCAGCCAAACTGAGGAGCACTCAAATTTAATTCCAGCTTGATCCTCTGTGATATGTAAAAGATCACTTGTGATTTCCAAATTCATTACAAACCCTTAGGCTGAAGTCTTTGACAGATACTTCTAGAAAGTTCTAAGAACAAAAGCATCATCAGATGAATACATTGAGTCTCTCGAGTTCATGATAGGGCTTCAAGTTGAGCTGAGGGAATATTTTTTTTTTTTTCTAAACTCAAAACATATTAACAAGAAAACAATGATATAGATAAAATTGTGTGGAATTTTTATTTTACCTATTTTGCAGAAGTTTAGAGAGTCAAATTTTATCATTTTAAGGTTTGTTTGAAGAGTATGTTTTACCATTTCAAAGCTCTGTTTTAAAGGTTCAAACCAGAAGTAATAAAATTAGAAAGTTGGCCAAAACCAAAATGCAGCATTTCGAACAGACAGAAACAAACGGCTCCCACTTTCCTTTCCTACATCTCTTCCATGCCTTGAGGTTGCTTGGTGTTGTGTTGAAGGTGCATGAGGTTCTTTAATGGAGTTAAACTGGTGTGAGGGTCTTTATGGTGTCGCCCTGCATCCAGCAACCAACAGCAGCCAGAAGCCATTTTTTTCCCTTTCCAGTGTGGTAGTTCTTTCTCCTGCTTTGTAACATAATCCGTCAGTGTGATTGCGATGTCTTAACAGCCTCAGATACCCCAAACACCACCCACCCATGACTGCTGATGACCGCGAGGCATTGCTTGAGCAGCTGGAGTTCAGGATGCTGTTGCTTCTTCACTATTGCACAAGCAAACTCAGTCCTGCCCACAGTGAAATGACTTTTGACTCTGCTGTAGCCATGGTTTTTGGCTACCTAAGCTGATCATTGCTCTATTAAGGTAAAAAATGTCCTTTGTTGGTTGCAAAATACGCAAGAGAAGTTAAGAGCCTGGGGAATCTGATGGCCTCTCTTTTCTGCCATGGGGATTTACCGTTCCAGAAGTGTAATCCCTATGATGTGGGGCCATTTCCCTGGAGAAGGGGCTGAAACTCTGTAGTTTCAGGTGAGCACTTCAAATCTGCTTTTCTGACTTCTTGGGGAAAAAAAAAAAAGGAAAACAAACAAAAAAAAAATAGGTTTGGTCCGTGTGGGGGAATATGTTTTCAGGTTGCTTTGGAAAGAATCGTTTTCTCTTAATGCCACAATGTGAGGTTTTGGAAATCGCAGTGCCTTGCAGGGCAGAAACCTTGGACAGTGCAAGGGCCAGAGCACAAAGACTTTACTGTTGCTTGCAGAGGAGCATTCTGCACCCTGCAGTCCAGCAGACTCTCTCAGCCTACGATTGAATCCCACCACTTTAATAAATTTAAATGTGTTAAAATGCCTTGTCAGACATTATCTTGTTCCTTTGAGTCCTGCTGGCACTTCTGAATGTAGCAGAGCTCAGTATAGACGCCAGTTAGTGAATGGGGGCAGATGTACTACAGGAAAAAGAGCTAAGGGGAAGAGTTGCAGATGAGAAGATGTTTTGCCAGATCACTACCTACTTTCAGGCCATATTAGAGCTGTTCTGCTTACACCTTGGCCCAATCAATCTGCCATTAAAGAATGATCTGTCAAAGAAAAAGTCTAAATATATCTAACCCTGGATAAAGAACTCCCAGCAATTCGTCATGGAGGCAAGTGACAGAGCAGTTTAAAGGTATTCTCAGTGCAGATCCTTCACCTGTAGCTGACCTTTCTGCTTGAAAAGAGACTTAATTCTTTCAGACTGTCAGGACTTCATTCTTTAGAAGCATCACTGTTCACTAAAAGGGAAAGTGCCTGCACCACAAGATATTTTTGTTCTTACCAGGAAATTACAAGAGCATTAATTTAAATGCATTAGCAAGACATTACATATTTGTGCACATCGGAGAGAAGCCTGCATTCCTCCTAACTACCTCAGCTGCTTTTTGGTGGTTCTGTCTGCGGCATAGCTGTGCTGGACCAGAAGTGTGACTTGCTCCTACTGAGGGCTGAAAGCTGGAAGGGAAGGAGACCTGGGAGGTTGAATCTGTAATTCTCAGGTCTCATCTCACCAGCTCAGAGCACATCAGGGAGCAAGCTGCTTGGCTCACGGTTTCCAACTTTTGCCCATAAATCACCTAGGTATAAGGTGTATTAACCACCAGAAGTTCCACACTAACGTAAATGTTAGAAAGCCAAGGGCAAGGATGACTTAGCCAAACAAACAAAAAAAAAGGCCTCTGTCAGGTCTTTTGAATACCTCTGTATTTCCCTGACAGATTTCCAGCAAGCTTGAAAAGACCAGAACGTTGCAATTAGTTGGACGTTTTCAGTATGGATTTTAGTGTCTAGGCTGGGAGTTGCTGTGTTTGAAAGCCACAGTGCTTACTGATCCATGCCTTAATTTCCCTACCTTCTAATGGGAATGATAGTCTTGTGGCAACAATTAGTATCTGCAAAGTACTTCAGAAGCTTGTACAGCGCATTCCCTAGAGCCAGCTACCTACAATCAATGGGATATAATGGCCTCATACTATCACAATAATTAAATGCTTCCAGCTCTTCACTTAACCAATGTTTACAGTACACCAGTGAGATACAGGAAATCTTAACTTTATCTGGTTGACAGAGAACAAATGTAAAGGAAAAATTAGTACAATATTCAGAACATCTCTATAATGTGCTAAAAACCTCGTGTGCTTCTGAGCAATTACATTCAACAGAGCTCACACCGCTTAATTTTAGGACTACAGGAGCCCCCCCTGAAGCTCAGAGAAGTGCATCCATGCACTGCAGGTCCTGTGCTTGGATCCTGACAAGCAAAATTATACAGAATATGACTGGAGCAGCTGTACTTCTCTGGGCCTCTTCAAGATGTACACTGTTTCTAAATAGAGATCTTCAATAACTTATTCCTGGGACACAAGGAGAAGTGTTCTCTGAAGTATCTGTCTTAATAGCCAAAGCCTTTTGCAAGGCACAGTATTGCATGTCTCTTAACAAGAGACAATTTTTAATCTACACAGCAATTTTGAGATTATTTTTGCCTTTATCATACTTATGAATGTATTGAATGTAGAAGTCTGCGCTGATGGGATTAAGAATAGATGACAGAGGCATTTTGTAAGTAAAAGTATCTAGGACTGCATGAAAAGAAAAACAAAAACCAACTAACCAAAAAAGAAAAAAACCCACAAAGTTCTAGCATTGCGTTTCTGAATATCTGCATAAAGTTCTGCCTCCCTTTTCCTTGCTCCTTCAGCCTGAAAGAGAAAGGATAAATCTGGAGTTTCTGAGCTTGTAGTGTAGCTATACATACTTCCATTTCTTTTACTATAAGCAAACACACAGGCTAGAACCATAATCACAAATGCTGTCTCACCAAAACATGATCTTTTGTTGACCTGTCCCTGTGTTTTGTGCACTTGAAAGAAAGCAGAGGCTAAAAAGATGGATCTGAAGAAGACGTATTTTGTGCACAGCATGGTGCAAAGAGCATCTCCAATGTGATTACCAGGAACCAAGTGGGACTGTGCTATTTCAAAGTGATTTTGAGTCATATAACGTATCCCCCAGAGAATTTACTACAACGTAACAGCAGACGGGCCATCCCGTGTTTGGAAAACATACTCCATTTGATGCATCTTCAGAGTAATACTGAATAATAGAAGATACTGTATATCATCTTAAATTTTTATGATACAGGCACCACAATACAGGTCAAATAGAAACCTTGACTCTTAAAACACCATGGACAACTCTAAGAAGTCAGAGTGGGGATTTTTGCTTTGACTTCTGTGCGTTTTGCTGTATCAGGCTGCTTAAATCCTCAATATTTGCTCAAAATCCTTCAAATGTGGCATCTGATGCCATTTCTTAACTTTGAGATGAAGAAAGCAGATTTTTCTGGCAGTTTCTGAAATTAAAAAAAAAAAAAGAAGAAGAAGAATTTGTGCTGGCCATTTGTTTCTACTTCCTCTTGTTAAACCCATGTATTAAACTGCTCATAAGCATTCACAGAGAAATTACAGTTTGACCTCAAGTAACTAGAAAGATCTTTTCATTAGGCCTGATCCAAAGTCCACCTAATAATTCCACCATTCCCAACGGACTTTTCTATCAGATACCTGACACAAGTTTCACCGAAACCTACAGCAAGCTCAGTGCAGTTTCAACAGGAACAAATTTTAGCAGTGCATGGGGAAGACATGCATTTAGCGACATGGTTTAATGGTGGACTTAGCAGTGCTAGGTTAAAGGTTGGACTGGATGACCTTGGAGGGCTTTTCCAGCCTAAAAGATTCTGTGATTTTATGCTTCTAAGACACCTGGACTTTTGACAGACACTTTTTCCCCAGCATTATGTCCCTCATGCCTTCAAATCCAAAACTCAAACTGCTCATTAAATCCCTACTTTTGGTTAAATCACTTTATATCAGTGCCATTAAGCATGAGCCAAACTCTGTTTTACGTGAACAAACAATACCAGAGAAATTCTTGTTGGCTTAAAGGGACACTACAAGCAAGGGGGAAGATATAAAGATCTCCACTTCAACAACATCTATGTCTGTGCACTACATGTGATTTGAGAAGCATTAGCATTTTGTTTTATTTCAGTCTTGTAATTAGAAGGATTGTGTTTCATTATCCTACTGTAGCTCCCTTTGTGACATGGTCCCAGTTATCTTTCTGAAAGAAATATTTCACACACAATATCCAAATCTGTTGGTTGATTATAAAAGCTTTGGAAGTTTCTCCATTTCTTATTTCAAGACAGAAAGAAAACACACACACACACACACACACACAAAACAAACAAACAAAAAAACCACAACCATTTATTCCTATGGAGTTATTATATTCTTGAGGGTGATATAGGGAAGCATTTCAGACAGTTCATATCTACAAGAACTGAATACTTGGAATCTTCAAGGAAAAGATATCTTTTGGTGGCTTGTTTTTTCCCTTTTTCTTTGCAGGATAGATTTCATTAAAATGGGGGGTGGGTGGGGTAAGAGTCCACATTAATTACCTGACATAAATGTGAGGGTGGAGGGATCTTTTTTTTTTTTCCCCCCCAAAAGACCCTGAAGACATTCTTCCCCATGCAGTATAGAAACAGGAAGTTTTCAATCTCAGAAGCCTCCCAAGCTACTTCTACGAACCATACCCAAAGATTTCTGTCTTCTGCTTCTTTCTCCTCACCTCATATGCCAGCATTCTGCCCTTCCTTTAATAATCAAAGTCCTTCCTGGTACAAACCATATGTTCATAGCTAATAAGATGATGTTGCCAGTGATACATATAATCTTGTGTTCCTGTGTGCATATGTTATCTACAGTATTCATTCTGAATATGCTTATATTCAGAAGGGAAAAGGTCTTTCCTATATTTATGCTAATTAGCATAACATACTCTACCCAGAATTCATCATATTCTGCTAAGCTCTGCCAAAGAAAATGTATTAATAGCTGAACTGTGGCAATCCTTTATTAATATCGACATTGCAAGCTCTGTACCAATTTTAAGGCACACCAAGAAGACAGGATTTTTGTCCTTATTCCTTATATCTTTATGACTAACTAATCAGAGACAAGGAAAAAATACTCCAGGTGAAACAGCTTGGGTGTAAAGGCAAGCAGTGTTCAACTCTGCACTGGATCGTTCTGTCTTGTAGCTGTTGGATCAGTGGCATGACTCTATGTCTTGCCTTAAACAGTGATCTAGTTCTGCTTCATCAGCTCCCAAACATTTATGAAAGAAGGGTTCCTAAAGACGATGACTGCTTCCAAGAACTGCTTGATGTGAGAGGAAACTATATGTACAAATAATATACCATGTGTGGTCGTGGTATTGTCCAAGATGTCATACACTCTCTCTACCTGGGGGATCACTCTTTTACTGAAGATTTTTAGCAAAGGAACTGTTTTGCCTGCATGTAAAAAGCGCTCATTCTTCTCAGGTTCCGGGGTACAGACTGCCACAACCATAATTAATACAAACCTCTAATAATTACCATTGTTTCAAAAAAAGAACATTCATCAAGATGCATAGGGGAAATGTTAAAATATGGGGAGCAAGACAAAGAAGAAGGAGGTGCATTGCCATTTGTACAAAAACAGATGCATGGCTACAAAGCAGAGAGACAAACAACATGAAACAACTGCAAAACATCACGGCAAACAAGCTACTTTCCATTGCCTTGGTATCGGCAGAAGAAATCATTGTGGCAAGGCTTGCAGATGAGTGCCACAGCAAGGAAACAGCTTTATTTAGGTGGAAGTTTCACCAGTTGACTATGCTGACCAAGAACAAAGGAAACAAACAAACAAACAAACAAACAAGCAATAGCCATGTAGCCCTATTTGGCATAGTTTTTAAGAGCCAGTCCCTGGTTCCGAAGCAGCTTTCCTAGCAAGACAAAAAACCTACAGCCTCTGCTGGTGAACGCTTTTGGTTCCCAAGCCCTAACATGAGGACTGTCTCCTGAGGTGCCGACAACCTTCCTCTACCTTTGTTTTCTTCTATGTTTTTATTCTGACTTGCTAGGGCATTTGAGATCCTACTGGGTTTAACAAGGTCTAAATTTCATTAGACTGCAGTCTTTTCCACTCTCTATGTTATATTGAAGAATATTGGTTTTCTAAGCTGCTGTCTCTCCATCTTTCCCATGGTGTTCTATTTTATCAATATAGCTCTTCTTTTTAGGTGATTTATTTTGTTTAGGGTTATTAATTAAGCATTAATACGAATGAGGAGTTATGCATTTGAAGGCTGCTAACCCTGACCATTTTACTTTAATGCAATAAAAATACTTCATTTTTAGTATAAAACTTGTCAAATAATATAATTGGTATCACAGAGCTGTGATGGGATAGCTCAGGTGACTGAAGTGCTGCAGTGGATGGACAGAAGCTTCAAGAAGTACAGGCTGGAAAGGCAAGCAAGTTGCCCTGTATGTGGGAGCAGCAGGAAGGCATGGAACTGTGCCCAGGGATGGATGATGAGCTTGCAGGTCAGGATTAATGGTCGGACAAATGTGGGTTCACTGACACTGGTCCTCATGGGGGACTTCAATCACCCTGGTATTGTCTGGAGGGGCAACACATGTATTGGGTTTACATGGTAAAGGTTTGGTAGCAGGGGGGCCACAGGGGTGGCTTCTGTGAGAAGATTCCAGAAGCTGCCCCATGTCAGATCAGAGCCAGCTCCAGCCGGCTCCAAAAGGGACCTGCTGCTGGCCAGGGCTGAGCCCATGAGCGATCTTGTTTTCGCCTCTGGGAGAGCAGATTGAAGAAAGGGAAAAAACTGCTGTGCAACAGCAGTTGGGAGAGAGAGGAGTGAGGAACAGTCCTGCAGACACCAAGGTCAGTGCAGAAGGAGGGCAGGAGGTGCTCCAGGTGCCAGAGCAGAAGTTCCCCTGAAGCCCATGGAGAGGCCCATGGTGGAGCAGGCTGTCCCCCTGCAGCCCATGGGGTACCACATGGAGCAGATCTCCACACTGCAGCCCNTGGAAGCAGCTCTTGAAGAGCTGCAGCCGGTGGCAAGCCCATGCAGGACCCGTTCGGGAAGGACGGCATCCCGTGGGAGGGACCCCACGTTGGAGCAGGGGAACAGAGAGCGACCATGAAGGAGCGGCAGAGACGAAGCGATATGGGCTGAGCGCAGCCCCCATTCCCCGTTCCCCTGTGCCGCTCAGGGGGAGGAGGTAGAAGAGGGTGGATGGGGGGAAGGTGTTTTTAGTTTGCTTTTAGTTTCTCACTGCTCTAGTCTGCTAGTTACAGTAATAAATTATATTAATCTCCCTATGCTGAGTCTGTTTTGCCTGTGACAGTAACTGGTGAGCAACCTTCTTGTCCTTATCTCAACCCTTAAGCCCTTGTCCATCGTATTTTCTCCCCCTGTTCCTTTGAGGAGGGGGAGTGAGAGAGCGGTTTTGGTGGAGTTCGGCTGTTTAGCTGGGCAAAACCACCACAACACAGCAGGTCACAAGCAATCCACTGCCAGACTCAAAGATTTGTTATCAATGGCACAAAGTCTAGCCAGAGGCCAGTCACAACTGGTGTACCCCTGGGGTTGATATTGGGGCAAATATTGTTTAACATTTGCTTTACTGACCTAGATGATGGGAGCGTGCAGCCTCAGAAGGTTCTCAAGCAATACAAAACTGGGAGGAGCGGCGGATACACCACTGCCATTCAGAGGCACATCAACAGAAAGTCACCTCGTGAGACTGAACAAATGGAAATGGAAAGTCCTGTATCTGGGGAGGAACAACACCAAGCACCAGTACATGCTAGGTGCTGACCAGATGGAAAGCAGCTTTGTAGAGAAGGACCTAGGGGTCCTGGTGGACACCAAGATGACCATGACACAGAAGTGTGTCCTTGTGGCAAAGATGACCAATAGCCTCCTGGGTTAGAGGCATTCGACAGCAGGTTGAGGGAGGTGATCCTTCCCCTCTATTCAGAACTGCTGAGACATCTGCTTGCTGTGTGCAGTGCTGGGCTCACCAGTACAAGAGAAACATGGGCATACTGGAGCAAGTCCAATGAAGGGTCACAAAGATGACTAAGGGGCTGGAGCATCTGTCTTATGAAGAGATACTGAGTTGGCAATGCTGAGTCTGGAGCAGAAAAGGCTCAGGGGGATCTTTTCCATGTGTGTAAATACCTGATGGAGGGAGGAAAAGCTGTGTCTCTTTTCAGTGGTGCCCAGTGACATGACAAGAGGCAATAGACACAAATTGAAATATAGGAAATTCCAATTAACAATTAAAAAAAAAAAAAAAGTTTTGTACTGTGGGGGCACTTGAACATGGAATATATTTCCCAGAAAGGCTGTGGAGTCTCCATCCTGGGAGATATTCAAAACCCAACTGGACGTTGCCTTGGGCAACCTGCTCTAGACGACCCTGTTTCGAGCAGGGGGTGGAATAGGTGAGCTCCAGACGTGCCTCCCAACCTCAACTATTATGTGATTTTGTGAAACACAGACAGCCCAACCCACCCAGTGACTGGATGCAAAAAAGTATCCATATATTCTTTAGCTGAAAGTCAATAAATGTATAACTTACATTCTGAAGATATATAAAAGAAAGGGTGACAGGAGGGTTTTGTTTGGTGCTTCAGCAAAACAAATCTAATAGAACAAATTCTCTTAAGTCACACTTCAAGGTCACTCCCTCCAACCCAGCTAAGATCTTGTACTTGCACTTCAGATCTGACACGCTCAAATCTTTAGCGCACTTTAATAGTATTAGCTAATTCTTAAACACAAAACTTTTCATCTGTTTTAGTCAGATAGTGGGCAAGACAAGAGAGACAGTGTGTCAGCTGCTGACCTAGAAATTAAAGCCAGCCCTCAAGTTTATGTTCAGAACTCCAGCTACGAGATGCAAACAATATATGTGACACTGTGATGTGTTTGTGTCATTAGTCTGTTACCCACGGACTGAAATGAAAGCCCCATTACTTAGACATTTTCAAGTGCCATTGTTTGGATTTGAGCAAGATTTGTTCTCTTGCAGAACAGTAGTCCCACTGGATGTTCTGAGTTTACAGTTTTAATTAGCCAAGGATAAATTGCTGGGGGAAGGCAGACACTATTAGTTTGCTGTCTCAACACAGTAACTCTTTATATGTCAGCACAGAAGACACAGATCAAATTGAAATGGCAAATATACCCTCAGACATTGCCACTCTTCTGTTTCTTCTTCCATCAGAAGTTTCTGGGGGAGAATTTCCTCTGGTATCCAGGGCCCTACTTTTGCATGAATCTCCATATTTTTCTGCATACTGATAGTACAGTTTAGGAAGAACAGTATCCTCTAGAATTTAATTTTATTCTACTTCAGCCTAATAATTTCCTGATCAGCCCCAGCAGGGATTCAAACTCCCTAAGAGCTTATATATAGTAGCAAGAAACCAAGAACTGTATCTTTAAGTCCATTTTGATTAATGCAGCGGTGCTTACCTGTACCTCTTGATACAGTAACAAAGAGAAGGTGCTGTCTACAACTTCCTGGACAGGGTAAAGGAGAGGGATTAGGAGGCAAGATGCAAGGTGCTGACAGCCCTGTGGCTAAGCAAAGGCAAAGCTCTTTTCAGTCAGCATAGCTAATGGTAGATGAAAATGACTTTGAGCATCTCAGAGCAGCTGGAAATTGCTTTGTGCATGGGCCTTTGAGCATGGCCTTGCCCATGTGAGAACCATAACTACAGAGTTATGCTCTAGTTATGCTGGAGGTCGCCCAGAGTCCCAGGTCATCTTGTTAGAACTTGAACTGGGACAGCATGTCTCCTGGCAAGCCATGAAACATGTAAAAGGTCCCTGAAGTCTTGGCAGCATTCTCTGCATTGGCAGGGAATACCTGGAACCACCCAAAAGCCCTTCCAGCAGGAGCTGAGAAGGAGGCTGAGTCCATTAGGAGAATTATAGTCATTGAGTAGGGAGACTTGGTCCAAATGATGCAGTAGTTGATCCCTGGACAGAAAACCTTGGCCAGTGTTCAGGAAAATGTAAGAGGCTACCCACTGCAATACAAAAGAGACCCATGCCAAATTAGGAGAACCATATATTGTAATTAATTAACGAGGAAGGAAACAGAGCAATTGCTGCATTGTGAGATCCAGCCACTAATTATGAAGAGGAAGATGTAGAAGCATTGCTTTTGTTTCCACTAGCTCAGCCCTATGACTCACTGGGTCAAATCCATCTCTGGTTTAATATGGCTGATGTCAATGTAGTCAACAGCAGAGACAGAAATTTAGTCTTTCCCTTCTCTAGAAGCAAGCAGCAATCTCTAGGTTCAGGTTTTACTTTACATCAGAGAGAAACTGCAGAACATGGAGGATGAGCACTGCGTTATTAAAGCGGGTGAATTAATCAGAGCTCTCTGGTTTACAACAAGGATTGTGTCTCGCTCCTAACAGTTGCTATATCTGAGCTCTCCTAAAGGGTAAAGCATCCGTTTTCCTTTCTGTCATACAAAAACTTTTCAGCAGGGTTTGTGGAGCAAAGATGACACTCAGTGGCTGGTTAGGTTATCACAGATATGTCTCCAGCAGTTTTCTGAAGGGACTGTTCTTAGATGCTATTAGCAGATGCTGCTCACAAAAGCCTGCTTTGCCATTTTGGGTACAAGATCATCTCACATTTCCAGCCGCAGGACAGCACTCCTGCCCTCCAGTCACATGCATACTAAGCAATGAGTTGTTTTTTCATGCACATTTTTGATACACATATTTTTTTGCAGAACTTCTCATGGTTCCTAGGAGGTGGAAGGAAGAAGATTTGAGGAATGTTTCCATAGATTTTTTTTTCTTCTTTATATTCTTTGTAGAAAAAAGATTCAGGTCCTTTTGAATTCACAGCCACAGCTCTCCTTGTGCTGTTAGGTAGAGCCTCTATATGCACCCTCCACTGCAGAAACCCAAAGACCTTTGAAGGAACTGTAGACTTTGGCTTTCCCTGAATGCAACAGAGATGGAGACTTAAGTCAGGACCACAGTGATGAAGCACAGCAAAAGTAATGCTCATGGGGTGAAAAAAGGATCCAAGTAAGGTTTCACCATGTACGGAGAATTGGGATTCGGGGGGGTTAGATTGTCCGCCTGTGCCTTCCCACTAGCATGGCAGATGGAACACACTGGTGTGGAATTGGAACCATCTAACCTGGCAGCTTTTGTCACCGAAAGACCTAGACAAAAGGCCACTAGCTGCATGGTATGTACTGCACACACTGTATATGCACTAGTTGCTCCTGCAGTGCATGCTCATCTGTCTCAGCACCTTCTGGTTATGCCTGACCTCTTCGCAGACAGGAAGTTACGCTCAGGTTCTTTCATTAATTACTGTTGTCACAGTTTTCCCCTCCTTCCCAACAAATTCCCAGAGGAAGGCTGCAAGCAAACTGGAGGTTTGATCACAAGTGTGGTCGCCTTCACCGACGAGCTACCCAGACAAAAAGAGTTGTGCTGTCAGTCCCATTTCTCAAAAATAGGTTTCTGTGTCCCAAAAAGAATGTGTTCATGAGCCTCTTTCATTAGCAACATGAATATAGGGAAGGCAGAAATTCTATTCCTTCTGCTCCCTGCAGTTCCCTGGCATTGGGGAATAAGGTATATTAGCAGAAAAGCAAAGACAATCTGCACCACTGCTGCCCGTGGCCTTTCTGGGTTAAAAGAGAAGAGTTAGAGCCTACAAGGCTTGTCCAGCAACTTCTGCCATTATTAAGCTGATGTATCAAAAAGGGAGGAAAAGTGGATGGATAGGAGGAGTACACTTTCTAAATAGAGTGGTGCTGATTTGGATAGTGACTGACACTGGGAGGTGATTGGTAAGAAAAAAGGATAGCAGGAGAAAGGACGGAACTCAGATTATAGGGAACCTTAAATCATCCCCCCAGATACGAAATAAGTACCTCAATATGTAGATAGGGATGGAGTCAAGAGTTCTGCTGTTAATGTCGTATCATGAGACACAACACGTACCATAACTTAACTTAGAGTTGGCCTGTAATTTTTTTTAATGGAAGACATTCAGCCATTGTTTAAAGGCCTGAAATAATGAAGAATTTATCTGATTCACCACGAAGACAGGATAGTTAATTACCCTCTTCATTAAACATCAGCTCCATTTTTCCATTCCTGGCTGTGTAGTTTCACTTTATAGTCGCTGGGTCTCAATGTATTTTTACCCGCTGGATTAGAGGGCCCACGGTTATCTGTCAGCCCTTTAAGGAGGTGCTAACAGACTGCCAGCAAGGGTTTCAGCAACGCCTGTGGGCTCCCCACGTAGAGGGTGGGGCTGGGGCTCTCTCTGCAATGTGTGATTTTCAGAGCTCAAGCCATTCTCAGCCTGCACTGCTAGCTCTCACTGGAGCATCGCTGGTGGCCCTTCTCTTCCCTGAACGGCCATACGCAGCTCTCATTAAAAAACAATTCACTCACTTATTTGTCAGTCTAACTCATGCATTTCATTCTCTGACTTTGATGGGTGCCTCATTATCTACTGCTTGCAAATAAGGGAGAAAGCACTAGGTATGTACGAAATGTTCACAAAGATCATTTTCATTCATTGTGTTAGTGCAAATCTATTTTTTTTATTTTTACCCTCTATTCCCTTTTATTACTCTTTAGTTCTGGAATAAGAAAAATGTTTAAAAACACTCAATTGTTTTCTAGCTCCATTAATAGGCCAAAGTGCTCCTGTTGTTGACAAAGATTAGTACAACCTTGTTTGCTGAATGAAAAGCAAAATAAAAAGAAAATATCTGCATAAATGAGACTGTTTAGATTATTTGTTACAAGTGTCCTTGGTAATGAAGTACAAGGTGAAGCTGTAGAAATACTATGATCTTGATAAAATTACAGTAAATTCAAATAAGCTTTTTTTTGGTGTGTGTGTAGTCAATTCAATAGACGAGTTTCTTGGTGTTTTCCCCAGGGCAGTGTTCCTAGATATCATGCCATCCTCATTAATGCAGGAGTTGTTAGTCTAAATAAGATACACGCCTCCTTAATATTAAGCATAACAGGTATGGCTCTATCTCTTTATTTTAGGCTAAATGAATCCAATGCCTTATGCTATAATTCTATGTATTAGATCAAAACCTAAACTAGCAAAGGTAGCAAGTATTAACAGAGCCTCGTCTAACCTCCAGGAGCACAGTCAATAATAGTTTCTTGAATGTACATTTTGTTTTGCCTCAAAATAAAAAATAACATACTTGTATCATAAACTTTCATTATATATCATGAAAATAGTTTAAAGATGCCAGAATAATTGTCCCAGGTAACTCCTGGTGAAAAGTGACATGCGTAGAACATCTTTACATGTAAATCGATTACATTCTTAAATGATCCTGGTGATTTGAAGTCCTGCCATTTTTCATTTTGACACTGAGATTACAATTTCTTAGCTGATTCTGAAAATACCTTTCATAAAATTGCTGTTTGGATTGACAAAATACTCTCCTTATCCTTTACATAGTGCAACTACTCAGATCCTAGAAAAATTGTACTCCTGTAAACTGATCTGGGACTAGAATAACGGAAGCTGACTTTCTCCGTGGCCTTAGGTAAATTAATATATCTCTAGTCTATCTCAAAGTGAACTTCACAAACACATGCCTAAAGTCACAGGTGTTTCAAGATTAGCTTTATTCTGTATGGTTCTTGGAAGAAAAGCACTTTTAAAGTAAAAGGCACAAACTGTATGAAATTCGAGAAATGTTCAGGAATGTGCTGTCACCACGTGAGAGGTGAATATCTATATAGCTTAAACTCTGCTTTCATCTATATGAATGTCTGAATATTAATTATACTGCTGTCGTGTAAAAGCCAGAGGTAGTGAGATAAACATTGGGAGTTCTCATACAGCCATGCACTGAGCACACAGCCAAGTTCCCATTTGCTCTAAGTAATGCAGACCTAGGGTTGCACAGCAGTTCCAAACGTTGAACTTGTTCTCCAGGCTTTCTAGATTCATGGCTACTCTCAGATGCAAAAAATGGCATTCATGTGGCTGAATGCAGACATCTCCAGACCTTACCTGTAAACTGGAGCAAGCCTCTCAGGTTAGGTCCACATGCCTGCTACCTGCCACAAAGCAGAACTGCCCACATCTGTATGAACAAATTATTTCCCCTGTGAAGTAAAATAGCTGCATCCATACTGCCCACAGGGAATGTCCCTGGCTTGCACTTGGGACTACTTGGGAAAGTTAGTTGGCCCCAGGCAAAAAAATGCACCAGGAACAGCTTCCACAGCCTGAGTGTGGAGAATCAACACTATCAAGCTAATAGCACAGACGTAGCCTGACAATACTCTTTTAGTCAGCCTGGAGAATTAGGCACCTTGTTATAAACACTAAAGATAGATAACTCACATCTTTAAGGTGCTTATTTCTCTCTATGACTAAAAAAGTGTGAAGAGTGACTAGGAGAGAAACATCTACACGGTAGACATCTAACAGTAGATGAGACGAATCTCCCTGAAGTGTCTGACAGTTACACTTCCAATATGATGTTCCAAACTAAAGTCAATGGGACTTAATTAATAGCTTAGTTTTAAGCATATACTTCAAATGTCCTTCTTACCTATGGATGATTTCTAAAATCAAAGCCAACTCTTTTGATCCTGGTTTCACTGAAGTTGATGGCAAACTCCCACTTTCTTCGCTGGGGCTTGGGTTTTGTTGTCAGGATTCAAGTCTCCAAATGAGAGATGCCTGTTTTAATTGGATTACTTGCCAGTGGCTCTGGTGATAGGCAGCAGAGACTGTCAAAAACAATTACAATTCTGATATTCTGGACAGTTCTGCTACTCTAGTTCTCCCCCAGCATCTGAAGAATTGGCAGTTCTTAGAAGAAAGTCCAGACTAAAATAGGAAACGCTCCTCTCTGCTCTATATTAACAGCTTGCAAGCAGCAGGAGACCAAGGAGATTTGCTCTACGAATTATTTTTTAAATGGAGAGAATTAGTTCTTTTCTTGTCCTCTATTTTTACTGCAACACTTTTGCCAGGACTCCATATGCCAAGATGTAATTAGTTTTCAGAGAAGACATTTGGAGCTCTGGCACAGACCAGGGATTGTTTTAACAGTTTCTTTTCTCTTTCTTCTGAATGTTAAGCAGGAGTATATAATTCTCTGCTACTTCTTTCAGGCATAGCTGGAGTTTAAATCATTTTTCAGAATTAAACAAATTCAAAATAAAAATAAGATTAACACAAGTCTTAGTTCAAAGAAGATATTTTAGGCACATAAAAATCAGGAATTCCTACAGTTGTGATGGTTCATTTCAGTGCAAATTCAGCCCTGCCTTTTAATTATATATATATTCATTCTGTCTCTCTCTTTCTATATAAAGACAAGAAACACTGAATAGAGATTGCCAGGTGAGTGCACTACAGGAGAGCTCATTTTCTGAGAAGAACCATGTCTTCTGTCATTCTTTGTGTCTGGAGTGCTTGATATTTCAAGCTTAATATTCCATTCATTTCTCTTTATATTTCATTTCTCTTTATATTTCATGGCTTTTTATTTGCTCAGCAATTTGAAGCTAACCAGACATCTGGAGCTACCACAATACTTGCAGTGAGGTTGGAGGATCACTGGAGTCATTGAAAATTTTTACTGATTTCAGTAGACGAAGTGTCACTTTTGCCTGTTACACTACGCAAACCCTGTGCCTGCTCTACGTGATATCAGCCATAACCACACTGTTCCTGAGCTCCCTCCTGCAAACTATGCAAAGAGCTGATTGTTCAGAGTACAACTCTGTGGTGGTTTTACCCAGCTGAGAAGTGGAGCTCCACCAAAACTGCTCTCTCACTCCCCCTCCTCAAAGGAACAGGGGGAGAAAATACGATGGACAAGGGCTCAAGGGTTGAGATAAGGACAAGAAGGTTGCTCACCAGTTACTGTCACAGGCAAAACAGACTCAGCATAGGGAGATTAATATAATTTATTACTATCACTAGCAGACTAGAGCAGTGAGAAACTAAAAGCAAACTAAAAACACCTTCCCCCCATCCACCCTCTTCTACCTCCTCCCCCTGAGCAGCACAGGGGAACGGGGAATGGGGGCTGCGGTCAGCCCATATCGCTTCGTCTCTGCCGCTCCTTCATGGTCGCTCTCTGTTCCCCTGCTCCAGCGTGGGGTCCCTCCCACGGGATGCCGTCCTTCCCGAACGGGTCCTGCATGGGCTTGCCACCGGCTGCAGCTCTTCAAGAGCTGCTTCCATATGGGTCCGTACCACGGGGTCCATCCTTCAGGAGCAAACTGCTCCAGCATGGGTCCCCCACGGGTGGCAGCTCCCACCGGATCACCTGCTCCTGCGTGGGCTCCTCTCCACGGGCTGCAGCTCCGGCCCGGAGCCTGCTCCTGCGGGGGCTCTCCATGGGCTGCAGCCTCCTTCAGGCCACATCCACCTGCTCCACCGTGGGCTCCTCCATGGGCTGCAGCGTGGAGATCTGCTCCATGTGGTACCCCCTGGGCTGCAGGGGGACAGCCTGCTCCACCATGGGCCTCACCACGGGCTTCAGGGGAACTTCTGCTCTGGCACCTGGAGCACCTCCTGCCCTCCTTCTGCACTGACCTTGGTGTCTGCAGGGCTGTTCCTCACTCCTCTCTCTCCCAGCTGCTGTTGTGCAGCAGTTTTTTCCCTTTCTTCAATCTGCTCTCACAGAGGCACAACCAGTATCACTTTTGGAGCCGGCTGGAGCTGGCTCTTATCTGACATGGGGCAGCTTCTGGAATCTTCTCACAGAAGCCATCTCTGTGGTCCCCCTGCTACCAAGCCTTTACCACATAAACCCAATGCAAACTCATGCAAGTACATTTTGGTTGAGATAAGAGGAGACACTTGAAAAATATAGATCCTCAATTAAAAGAGAATGATTGCACTTGTCCAGTTTCGAGACTGCTCATGATTTTAAACTAACAAGAGTGAACAGGGCTGAATGCATACAAGACATAACCAAGTTGAAGTTCTTCCACAAAATACCTGACTGAAATGTTTTGCTGCTAGACTGCACCTTGGCACTGCACCCAGATGGCAAAAGAAATTGGGACCTCAGTTTGCTCAGCAACTAAATATGCAGAGCTATCAAACAAAAAAATATGTCACTGTTCACTGAGCTGGCAACAGAGACTAATCCTTCGTAAAGCTGGAAGAAACGTGTCTTTGGTCTTACATAATCCAGAGAGCTCAGTTTCAAAGGGATGTATTTTTGCTTGTCAGAAAGTCAGGCTCTGGCTCATAAGGTGTTTAACATAAATGACATAGTTTTGACAAAGAAAAAGTGACAAACAAGCAGAACGTGATGCCCCCCCTACCCACTGGTTCCCCCTGGAGGTATCCTCAAATCCCATCCTAAATAAATGCATGTGCAAGCAACAGATGTGGCACGCATTTAACAAGCAAAGGTTTGTTTTCTATGAAATAATTTCATCAAAAAGTCCTGCAGATCCTCCCTTTTTATCAAAGAGCAATGGATACTAAGAACAGCTGAGTACTACATGCTGTGGATCGCCTGCCTTCAGCCTTCCAGTGTCACTGACCAGTTGACCCCCACTGCCTGAGATGCTCAGGACGAGCCACCCGCTGTCCAAGACTCCCTCCGTAACTACCAGCCAGCAGGCTTCGAACAAGTGCCCGGGATGCTGCAGATTTTCCTCACCTTTCCAATATGAACTCTTATTCAAGGCCCAAACCAGAAGTGTCATCACTGGTGATATTCTGGTGATGCTGTGGACATTGCAGTAGGAAGCTTGTGACCAGCCATGAATGTTGCATCAAAGCTGCTTATAACTCCCGCACGCACTACGTGGAGGATGCTCACACACCCAGCTGCCCACAAGTCCCCTCCACCCCCTTAATCTGCAACCTTCCTGTACCTCCTCATCCTCTCCATCTCTAAAAGGGGCTCCCTATGACTGTTCCAGTTGTCCTTTGGTCTGCCAGGATCACCTTTAGCAAGATCCTCCTTTCTTCCTTAATCTTGTGCTCTCCACTGTTGTAGTAGATGCCAATTTTTCCCCCAAGGAAGACCAAATCCGGTCCTTCCAATGAGGTGCAGTCTGCTCTTCACACTCACAAACTAACCCCATAACAAAGCTAATATCAGAACAATGGATGTCTTTCTTTTCGTGTTTCAGTTCCATAAACCACTTGGCTATGTCTCAAAACAGCAAAGATTTCATAGTAAAGGTTAGTCTGGAAATGTATTTTTAAATGTTTTGATTTAATAACAGAAGAAAAAAGGCTGTATGTGGAGAAATATCATTGTATTAATTATAAAAATTTCCTTTTCTGGACCAATAAACACCAAATAGTTTTCTAGATCATGTTCCAATATTAGTTCATCTTTCTCTTGGTGTAGGGTTGTAAGATTGCAGATGGGGAAGAATAATAATCAGCATTTTTCTGCATTATAACTCATCTTGCTAAACATGGAAATGTCAAAAGGTGCTGCAGAACGTTGATGAGTTTCAGTTCATTTTGGAGTTGTAACAAGATCTTTGATTTTTTTTTTTTTCATCTTCAAAATTCTTTTATCCTTGGCCACAGGGTGCAGCATGGACATCTCCAGACATTTTCGTAGCAAACTTTACATGATGGGAAAAATAGTGTGAAGATATCAGAGGAAAATCAATTACACAATATTTGGGTTTGTCGGCATAAGTAGTTAGGCATATATTCACTTCAAAGTGTCTAGGGTAGGAGCATGTTCGGCATACAGAGAAACTTTCTGGAGGTTCCTATGTTTTTCCATTGATCTTGAAGGACCCCAGACTTGTCACTGAAATTTAGATGAGATAAGCTGTGCTCATTTGATCTCTGAAAAAAACATTATCTGTTCTAAAGTCAGACATGGGGCAGGAATTGAAGGTGACCCTCTTCAGAAAGTGACATTCTGACCATATTTTATTTTTTGTGTCTACTTTTCCCTGCCTTGCTTATATAAAAGTTTTCTTCACAGGAACTTCCCAGTAATTTCTGCAGCGAGTTCTGTAACTACTCTGCGCTATCGAGCAATGTGTCTCGGCCATAGCCTGCATTGAACAGATGACATTTTGCTCGAGTAACCAGGATGACATCAATTTACAGATTACTTGCAGTCATTTTTCCCAAGTAACCAAGTCTTCAGATTGCAAGATCTCCAGGGTAGGAGCCAGCACATCCTGGACCATTACTTTTATGTGCTTTGGCACTCTACTGACACATTTGGTGTCAAATGTGTTCTCCTAGCACATAAAACACCCTTGATCCCAGAATGACCACTATCTGTAGAGAGCATGAGCTTCATTCCAGAAACAGAAAACAAAACAAAATAAAACAAACAAACAACAACAACAAAAACCAGAGAAAATGAATGCACAAAACAGGTCCTTCTGCCAATGAAACATAAAATCCTATGACTAGGAAAAAGTGGAGCAAGGTCATAATCACAAGAGAGTTGTGTTTATATCAGAAGCATGGAATTAGAGAGCAAATAAATGATGAACCACATTTTCAAAAGCAGCCTATTAAAGTGTTGAGACAATATTCATTCCATGCAAACCCTTTTGCTTTGTAGTAATTTTGCAAATTCAGTTTCAGGAACTAAATTTTATCTAAAAGCAAACTGGGGAAGCTTTCCAGTGGAAATGGTGAATTTGTCAGACCGCCACAGTATGAGTACTACAGTGCTTTCTACTATCACCCCTGCAGGTAGGAATTTTGCTGCCTCACAACCCACATGTTCCTACTTTGAAATGGGAAGCAGAGAGAGCGAGGACCATGACCAGGTAACTCCATCAACCCTGTGAGAATTATAGAAGTCCTTGGGGAGAAACAGGCAGGTTTAAGTGATCTCTGGAAGCTGCAGGGTACATATCAAGCTAAAAAATAAATAAATAAAATGAAATAGGGATAACGAGGACAATGCTTTCAGCAAGGCCACGTTGTCTGAGTCTGAAAACGATGCCAGGAATCAGACTGGAGCAATAGTAAAGGCAGAGGGCCGAGCCCCCATCCTGAAGTGACAGAATCACAGAAGGAGCAAAGCTTGTGATGGAGAAGAGAAGGCTCTGACTGTGATTTAACAGGCACGTATTTTCACATGATGCTGCTAAAATACAAGGTGACACTTCCCATTTTCAGTTGTCTACTTCTCTGTTAGAGAAAGCAGCACTCACTGTCTTGCACTGGGAGAATGGTTTGGGCAATAAGTCAGTTCTGAAGTGATGCGGAAAGGTCCAAATTTGGCGCTTTGCACAGCCAAGCTTTGCTGGCTTTGCTGTGGCTAAGGGCTGTAAATGGGAGCCAGGCAGCTGGAATTCAGGTTTCCTGGGGTCAGGGTGCTTAATCCTGAGCCACTCGGTCCCCAGCACTGGTTTTGGTGCACAGGTCCAAAATGTCACCAGCTTTCCAGCAAGGCATTTTGGTGATGTTGTGCAGACCCTGCTCAGTTTCGAAGTGAAATCCATGATTTTCAGCAAATGAAATCTCCCGAGACCAAAAAAGTTTAAGAGAAAAATCAGGCGTTTACTTTGACTCATGGACAAGGCAAAGGCTGTGCTACAGGAAGAAAGAGTAGATTAAAGATGCTACATAACCAGTCAGCTCTGCATGTGCAATGCCTGGAGCTCTGCAAGCAGCACCATTCTGCACTGGCCTGAGGGATGCGGATGAGATGCTGGTGAGAGAAACAGGGCCTCCAGCAGCACTACTGGTGTTGGAGACAAAGCAAGAGAAGGGGAGAGTGTCCCATAGGAGAAAGAAAAGTACAGTCCTCTCCTTTCCAAGCCATATTAAGGGTTAAATTAATCGCTTGATGGGCAGTGTGAGGAATAAGCCAACAAATCCGATACAGCAAATAGCAACAGCAATATTTGTCATTAGGGTGTTGCTTGTCTCAAGCATGGTGGAGAAAAATGCAGTTGTCACCAAGTCATGGATAGGAAAGATTGCATCTCCAGACTGGAGGAGGAACGCTAGCTGGCGTTGCCTCTATTGGCTTGTGCAACTTTTGAGATATGACAGCAAAACGAGGCCAAGACAGCAGGGCCCCATCTATCTCATACTAAGATTGAATACACTTTTGCAGGCTGGACTCTATTTCTGTAATCTGGCACAGAGTAAAGCTACTGTCCTCAGTTAAACTCTAAGCAAATCTATGAAAAGGAATGAAAGTCCTCTTTTCAGATGAGGAAGACTGTTTTGTTTTTCTTCATCTGCTGCTGCTGCTACAGCTTCCCCTCCCATTGCATTTGGGCCTCCTGTTCTCTTCAGATAGGTTTGAATGGGTGAGCTCTCAATCAAGATGCCGTCTCAGGATCCCAGGGATGGCTGCAACACTGTGGGTGAGGTGTGCCTTGAAATATGGACAGGAGAATTTCCCACCTTAATGGTCCATAGGCAAGCAGAGAGGACAGAGAGAGATTTTGTTTTCCCAGTGCTACAAGTTCTAATCTTCTCAATACATTTTGCAGCATTCTGCATCACCAGTTGAGAAATTCTGCTTTGTGACATGGGACAGGATTAAAGCTTAATGTCCTATTTATGATGGTTTTGATACACACACTCTTAGCACTAGTTAGTGGTGCATCAGTGGATTTACATGCATAGGCATTGCAAGAATTTGTATTATATCTTATTTCCAAGGATGCAAAACCTATGCATGGCAATTGGATTCTTGACTGCACAGCCTTTCTTATTTTGAAATGCCAGAATGGAGGAAGAGACAATGAAAACCGCCCAAGTTCATAGTGAAAGAAGGATTAGCATCTGCTTGCAAATCCTGTATTCATAACACAACACTGTCCTGACTGATGTTCTCAGGTTCATTGATGTATTCGCTACTGCCCCTTGAAAGATTATGTTTAGACTCCAGAGACAGACTTCACTCCAAAATTATTTACAATGAAATTCACAGTGAGTTTCTTGACTAAGGTTTAAAAAGCTCTTGTATTTTTATGGTCTGCCATATCTCTATATTAAACTATCAGAGTATCCAAGGGTAAACCGTCAAATTCTGCACACCCAACAGAGTGCAGCAATAAATTTAGTGGAGCTACTGTGACTGCTTCTCTCTGAAACTCCAGTCAATATGATCAATAAAGCTCCTCACCGACATCTTACCATTTCCAAGAAAGATATGTCATATGCAGATATCCATTTGTTAATTCTCATACAGTTAAATGCATGCAAATGATGTACAAAGTGGATCAACTAAAGACTACTGACATACAAATTATATGTCCTTTCAAGTCTAAAAGGATCAAGAGAACATTCAGTTATTTCCAGCTGTAGTGCAGAATAAGAATTCATTAACTGTGGAAAAAAAAAATTAAAAAGGGATTCAAAAATGGGTTCCTAAAGGTAAAATTAAAAATTTGCACTACCAGCTGTTGAAGAACTTTTCTTCTGGAATGACTTTCCAGTTGAAAATGACATTTTTGAAAAACGTATTACTGCCAGTTCTTGTTGAAAACAAAGATGGCAGTTGCAAGGCACCTACTGGCAAAGGTCCCTTTTTTACTGTCAGGCAGTGACATGGAGAAAAGTGCTAGAAGGTTTTTCTGCACTTTGGTGCCTCTGGGGATCTCAGCACGTTCTGCCTCCTTCTGATCTCCGCTCCAGAAAGGGAGAACACCCTTACACTCTTACCTCTGCTTTCTCTGGAACCAGTAGCACCTTTGTTCATCCTCTCTGCCAGCATGGGGAAAAACTAAACAAAACAAAACAAAACAAAACCCTCTTGTTCATTTAATTTTGCTAAACTGATAAAAGTCAGATGGGAAGAAAGAAGTGTCAATTTTTGGAGGACATCTTTTCTTTTTTTTTTTTATTCCTTACTGTTTTGTTTTGTGACCAGCTTGTGTCCTGATGTCCTGAGCATAATCAGAAATGCTCCTACATACTACTTTGTTCATGTATTTCCATATAGCCAAAGTTTTTAAGCGTGAACTGAGCATCCTATATGTTAAAAGTTTAAACTCAGAGCTTTTTGAAAATATGAAAAATTACTGCCCTTTTAAGGGATCTTGGATTAGATACTAAAAATTGAAACAACTGAAATCACTAGTCACTTGAAAGCCTTAGCATCAATATTTCAATTCAAACAGAAGTATTTTTTCATGAGCATGTGGAAAAGGATGTTCTAGCTGATATAATGCACTCAGTTGTGCTTTTCAAAAGCTTTTGACAAGGTTGAAAGATTATAAAGGGGACTAAGCTGTCATGGGATAAGAAAGAAGGTCACCTCAAGGTTTACGAATTGCTTAAAGACAGGAAATAGAGTAGGATAAATGGCCAGTTTTCACAATGGAAGAGGATTATCTGTGGATCCCCAGAGAGATCTGTGCTCAAAGTTAAGCTGCTCAACATCTTCCCAAACAGTACAGAAAAAGAGATGAATAGTGAGATGATAGCATTTGCTGAGATAAATTTTGAGGTGATAAATTGACTTGGAATAGTCACATCTCAAACTGACTGAGAAGAATACAAAAAATTCAGAAAATCCCAAGTGGGTGGGTGATTGAATGAAACAATAGTTCAATGTCTTTAAATGCAGAGGGGAAAACACCTAGAACAGCTTGACCTATCAGTACATAGTGGCTGGTTCTTGTCTAGCTATTGAAACTCAGGAAACAAAATTTGAGGTCCCTGGAGACAGTTTTACAAATATGTGGGCTCAGTTCTTGACAGTGTTCAAAAGATAAAATACCAATATGAATCTGTAGGAAAGTGAGAGAGAACTTGCCGCTTTGTAAAACCACAGAGTACTCACTTCTTGCATATTGTCCTAGTCATTCCTGGATGTAAAGTAGAAAAGGTTCAGAGAAAGACAGCAGGAAAGATCAATGGAACTAGAAATCCCCAAGGAAATGTTGATAGGCTTAAAATAAAGCCTAATATTTACAAGACACATAATTAAAGCATGAAACTTGTAGCCACAGGATACAGAATGGAGGGTTATAAGAATTGCTAATATGAAAAAATGACTACACAGATTCGTGGAGCAGTGTGCCATGGAATATAATTGCATGTTAGCCCTTAGGTCAGGATATCCTACAACTGCTCACTGTGTGAGATTGTATCAGGCAAGGATCACTATTTTCAATATTCCTCATATAGAACAGGGTCAATACTTCCCAGCAGGGTAAGCAAAATTGAATTTTGCCTCCCCTAGAATGAGGGGGAAGGGACTAGGCTGGGCTGGAGTGTGCAAGAGAACCACTGTGTTAGTCCTGCCTCCCCTAGAGGGCTAGGAGGTGTGGAGGGGCAGTCACACATAGCCCTTCGGAGCGGTGGGTATGTTGGTGCTCCCTCCAATTTGCTGGCCTTCGACATGTCCTGTTTGGTATCGAGCCACATCTTGGACTAGATGGACTTCTGATTTGGCTTCACTTGGTCTTTCTCACACCTACTGCTGTGGGCAACTGCACAAGAAATTTATCAGTGCGTTTGTTCCTCCTGTGTAATGGGCTTCTGAGCTATATCCTCAGCTCTGCCACTGCTGAATTGAGTGACCAAGGTATGTCACTTTTTATAAGATCCTTTATGTGCTCACCTGTAAGATGAGGATAAAGATCTTTTCCCACCTTTTACTTTTGGTTCACCAATAATTTCAACGTTAGTGAAGCTGAGCTATGGGTGGGAAGCTTCTAGGCCTCCTCAGGAAGCTAGTAGAGGAGATAAAACAGTAAAGCTCAGATCCTTCTGGGAATCTGTCAGGTCTGACATATGGGGTCCTGCAACAAAGGATCTGTGGATCTGAGTGCTGAGGATTTCTTATTGCAAAGGCATTTTACCTTAAGTGAGTCTGATGTTGACTTTAAGCCATACTACCTGCAGAATTTGAGTTACTTTCCACATCAAGCTGTTTATTCAAATTCCTTTTGCAAAAGCAAATGGCAAATTCCTATGAACATAAAACAAGAACTCCAAAATCAGCATGAAAGATACGAAATACCACCACATACACAAGCAGTAGTAGACTGGAAATGGACCAGTGGAATCTGCTTACATCAGAGTTTTAGTCTAGAACTGGATGGCACTTTTGAAGTGGGTCTCCTGCTTGTTTACATTTGCTGTGCCCTTGCTTGCATTGCCAGCAACCTCGGTGTGTGCAAACGGATTCCTTTTGGATGAAAACAAGCTGGCAGATGTAGTGGAGGTGCGTGGAGTGGATCTAACGCCATTTACTGCATTTACCAGTGACCAGGCTATAATATCAACAAATATGGTACACAAGATGAAACGGGATGCAGATCGTTAACGGCTCTGTATGAGAGAAAAAAACAAATAATGAAGAGGAAGGATCTGGGGGTGATTGCAGGTCTAGTTGAGCCCAGCTCAATCTCAAGGAATATGGTGAAAATAGCTACACGCCTTCATCTCTAAAAAGGCAAGGCAGACCAGCAGTCTGCTAGCAGTCTTTCTGGGTGATCTAGGTTTGATGTGTTTTGTGTCTTATTTATATTCTTAATACCCTCAAAGCGTAAGCTGTATTTATCTCAGCAGGAACCACCTGCTTTGAAGTGAAGTTAGAGGCATCACTGGGAGAATATTTGGCTCTTTCTCTTTCACATCAAAGTACAGGAAAGTTTTTTCTGCATTTGAATGCAACGGATTCCCAGAACCATCTGCAAAGTCCATGGTCATGTCCCAGTATGCACAAGGAAGTACAAAGGTGGTGAGAGCATTTTGCAGCACAGGCAGTGTGGAAAACATTTATATTTGCATTCATACACAGTTGCTTATTCCTTGGACAGACTGAACGAAGTTTTAGATCCTCTCTTCCAGTCTGAGAAAGGCTCCAGTTCAAAGAATGCTACACAAAGTCTTTACAGCCAAGGAGGAAAACCTGGAATCTCAGCCTGTCTGGCCAAAGTATGTGTTTCTTTCTTGATTCAAGGGCCAAGCGGTAAATTTAAGGTCTGATATCTCAAGAGTTAACAGGTGCTGAAATTAATTCAGTGCCTCATACAAAAGGCAGACTTCTCTGTCGCTAACAGTATGTAGCAATTTGCTTTAATCTTGTGATTCAAATACTATAACCAGCATATTCTCAACAATAACATCCCTTCCATTTCAATCCAAAGCTGATTTAAATGGTCATTTTTGCCAGCTGACCTTGAATCCTTGTGGTGGTTTTACCCAGCTAAACAGGCGACCTCCACCACAACCGCTCGCTCACTCCCCCTCCTCAAAGAAACAGGGGGAGAAAATATGATGGACCAGGGCTTAAGGGTTGAGATAAGGACAAGCAGGTTACTCACTAATTATCGTCACGGGCAAAACAGACTCAACATAGGGAGATTAGTATAATTTATTACTATAACTAGCAAACTAGAGCAGTGAGAAACTAAAAGCAAACTAAAAACACCTTCCCCCCATCCACCGTCTTCTACCTCCTCCCCCCGAGCGGCGCAGG